>AWOL01S0018450.1:26121-42256 GCA_000715115.1 Nicotiana otophora
TTTCTTTTATTTTCTTTTGTTTTTTCAATTTGTTTTTGTCTTTTATACTTTTTTGTTCATTTTTTCCTCATTTTGTTGTTATTTTTCACATAATTTTTTCTTTTTCATAAAATTTTGCACTCTTTTTCGATTTCTTTTTCTTTTCTTATACTATCTCCATCCCAAAAAGGAAGATACTTTTTGGATATCGAGGGTAAAATGAGTTATTTTTTGACAATAATTTTTTAATTTACTTTTAAATATTTGAAATTATTAATTATTGTAACTTATATTACTTTTTGTGTAATTTTCATATACATAAATTTTATTTAAAGAAACGTAAAGAGTATCATCAGTTTTGGCACAAAGTGAGTAGTTAATTTTTTTTTTCTTTCTAGTAACGATCCTTTACTCTTTTTAACTTTGTTATTTATATTGCCTTAATTGTTTTTTTATGATTTTTGTCTATATATATTTTTTTTAAATTTTCTTCTTCCTAGTAAAATCTCTTCGTCCAAAATATTTGTTACTTTTTTTACTTTTCTATTTTGTTGAAGTGTTATTTTTTCTATACTCTTTGTTTTTGTAGTTATTTTTTCTTTCTTTATTTAGTTTTAGTAATAATCCCTTACTTTTTTAAAAAACAAATCTTAATTTTTTATTTATTTTTATTATATTCTTTTTAATTTTATTATTTCAGTTAAGTCACTTCGGCTAAAACATCTGTCACTTTTTTATTTTCTCTTATTTTTCTCATTTTATTGATGTTTTTTCACTTTGTTTTTTTCTTTGTATTAAAATCATGCACTCTTTTTTAGTTTCTTTTTTTGATTTTCTTCCTTTTTCATATTTTTTTGTTCTTTCTAGTTAAATCGACGAATGCTAATGGTATATTATACTAATCATGATATACCAATATCTAGTATGCTAAGAATATTGAGAATGTCATGATTCAACAGTAATCATGGTATATCAATTTGTAGTATACCAAAAATATTAGGTATATCATTTAACATACTCAAACAAAGTATATCATGATTCAGCACTAATCATGGAGTGTAAATATATAGTATACTAAGAATATTAGGTATACAACTTAATATACTCAAATAAAGTATATCATAATTTAACACTAATCATGTTATACCAATGTGTAGTATATCAATTGTAACAACTCGACCGGTCGTTTTGAGCTCTAGCGCGTTGTTCGGCGGTTTGAGGACTTGAGTAGCTTCACTTCATATATTATGACTTGTACGCGTAGTCGGAATTGAATGTCGGGAAGTTCGAAATTGATTCGGATGGAAAATTCTCATTTCGGAAGCTTTAAGTTGGAAGAGTTGACTAAGGTTTGACTTTTGAGTAAAAGACCTCAGAATCGGGATTTGAATGTTTCAATAGGTTCTATGATAATTTCGGACTTGAGCGTATGTTCGGATCGAGTATCGGGTGGTCTGGGAGCATTTCGGCGCTTATTATGGAAGGTTGGCATTTTTAAAGTTCAAGGATTTCTTAAGTTTGATTTGAAGTGAGTTTTGATGTTGCCGATGTCCATTTGGTATTCCAATCCTTGGAATAGATTTGTATCATGATTTATGACTTGTACGTAAAGTTTGGTGTCATTCCGGAAAGTTTTGATATGGTTCGGACATGTTCGTCGAAGTTTGGAAGTTTAAAAGTTTAAAGAAGGTTTCTATTGTCGATTAGTAGTTTTGATATTGTTTGGTGTGATTTGAGGCCTCGAGTAAGTTTGTATAAGGTATTGGGACTTTTTGGTGTGATTGGAAGGGGTCCCGGGGGCCTTGGGTGTGTTTCGAGATGGTTTCAGACCAAGTTTGGATGATTTGTTCCTGCTGGTGTACTAGTGTGTTTCGTGATCACAAAGATTGTCCTGCGATCGCGAAGAAGGAAATTGGAGGGGGTAGCTGATTGACCTATGTGAACGCGAAGATGGGTCTGCGAACGTGTAGGTTGGCCTGGTAGTGATTCACGAACTCGGAGGCCCAACCGCGATCGAGATGAGGAAATGGAGGAAACAGGGCAGGAGGCCTTTGGCCTACGCGAATGCGACATGGCAATCGTGAACGCGGAGGGTCGGGGCAGTGATGCATCGCGAACGCGATGTCTCGGCCGCTAACGCGAAGAAAGTTTTTGGGTAGTGGCATTTTTTGGCCTTCGTGATCACGAAGAAGAAAGTTATTGGGCAGACTTATTTTGTTGCGGGTTTTGGTTCATTTCTTCAACTTCTCACATGGCTTGGGCGATTTTTAGAGCTCTTCAAGGGGAGATTTTCATCATCTATTGCAAAGTAAATAATTCCCACATAATATTAGTGAAATACATGGATTATATGTAGATTTAAACATGAAAACTAGTAAAAATTGCGGAATTTTGAAAGAAACCTAGAAATTGGTATTTTTGGATTTTGACCAGGAAATTAAACATGAAATTGGGAATAAATAGTATATTTGAGTTCGTAATGTTATGGGTAAAGTTTATCTTCATAAATTTTTGAAATCCGGACACGTGGACCCTAGGGTTGATTTTGTTAACTTTTCGAGCGGAGTTGAAAATTATTATAAATTGATAAATTATCCGCATTGTAGTATATTTTGATTGATTTGCACCTTGTTTGACTAGTTTCAGATCGATGTACATTGGTTTGAGAGTTAGAGAGGCATGGGAGCCGGTCGTGGAAATTCGGAGCGAGGTAAGTCTACTGTCTAACCTTGTGAGTGGAAAATTACCCCTAGGTGATATAATTGTTATGTGCTACTAGTTGTGGGTGCTACGTACGCACGGAGTGACAAGATCCCGTACGTAGCTAAAGCATATTTATGTCCAGGTAGACTTAAGACTTTATCATGTAATGTGTGAATTACTTGAACTCACTCTGCTGGCTTAATTAATTGAATTTATAATTGAAATTGATTTAGATTATATATATATATATATATATATATATGTGTGTGTGTGTGTGTGTGTGTGTGTTAGGCCGAGCCTTATCACCTTGAGTTGTTGGCAACTTATTTGAGAAACGGTTAAGGTTATATTCAGTTTGTGCTCATGTACTGTCACGACCCAAAATCCGCTAGAGGTCGTGATGGCGCCTAACAACACCGTCAGGCAAGCCAACGGTGATCTATCAATTTACTTACTCATTTTAGCAATTTGAAATCATAATTTTCATTTAATTAAATAGTATAAAATAGAATTTACATGGTAAATAATAAAATTTACACGAACTACAATGATGAGCAACCTGTAGGAACCCCCAAAACCCGGTATCCCAAGTTCATGAGGATCAACTAGGAAATATAATAAACGTAAAATACATAAAGACCCTATTAAATTTGTCCAGAATACATGTTTGAATACTTAAACTAAACGGGTAATTTTTTACCCCCTAAACATATTGTGAGTGAATTTTATTCCACCATAATAGCTGATGTGGCAAAACAATAATGAGAAAAAAATAATTAAGCGCGTACACAATGAAAATATAAAAAGGTTGGCCCCTTGCTTTTAACTTCTTCAGACCGCTTCAACTACGCCTTCTTTCTCCTCCTCCCCCCCCCCCCCTTCTTCTTCAGATATTATTTCATCTCTTTCTTCTTTTTTCTTTTTGTTTTCCTACTTGCTACAGTTAGTCACCGACGCCGAAAAAACTATTCATCACCCCAAATTCAAAAGACTATCATGAATCCATCAACCAACTGCCCAAACATAGAATCTTAGGCTTAAATTTAAGTCCACCGGTTCAAAATTAGAATCCTTTAATGATAGCAATAATGGTGTGAATGAATGAAATTGTTGGTTTCGTTGAAAATTTTGGTTGAAGGTGTCATTCTGAATTAGTCAGGTAGCAAATATTGGTTGTTTTGAGTGGTTTGGGATGTTGGGTTGGGTGTTGTTTTGGTCGAATCTGAAGCTATCGGTGACCATTGGGTCTCCGACGATCTGATTTTGTTTTTCATGTTTTCCTAATATAGGTCTTATTTTTTGTGCAATATTTCTATCTGGTATTGGTTTCCCTTTTGATTAGTACTATTATTGAAGCATTTTAATAGTTAATTAGGATTATTAGTGTAAAAATACGAGTAAGAAAAAAGAAAAAGAAAAAGAGGAAAGTTAAAAGATTTCTGACGTGGCGCTAACATAGTTTTGACATGGTGCACATGTGTAAAATATCTTATATTGTGAGACTTGTATTAGTGTTTCAGAGGGGAAAATAATTCACTCATAATGTGTTTAGGGGGGAGGAAAGGGGGGGGGGGGGAGGGGGTTAAAAAATCACCTATTTAGTTTAAGTGTTCAAACATATTTTCTTGACAAGTTTAATGGGGTCTTTATGTATTTTTCCTATAATAAAATACAACATATGTCTGGAATATAAATTAGACAGGAGAAAATAAATAACTCCGATAGAGACTCTGCAGGCTGCGGATCGTGACATGGAATACAACTCACGGTGAAGTCCTTGCAATAGCAGCGCCTTTGTGCCCAAAAGACCACCAGACATATATGTACCTGCACAATAAGTACATCAAGTGTAACATGAGTACGTAATTCAATGCGTACCCAGTAAGTATCTAGCCTAATCCCATAGAAGTAGTAACGAGGGGTCGACATCGACACTCATTAGTGGTCCAATAAGACAGATACAATAGAAGTAAACAGATGTGAGTCAGAGTAAATAAGCGAAGTAACAAGTATAAATATATGCTACAATTCTCCTCTCAGCAATAACTCAAGCTCTCAGCTAGTAGTTACCTCCTCAATCAGAGTATATATATATATATATATATATATATATATAATGGACCTTACCAGATAGGTCGTCACAGTTCAAATTAGGAAAAGCTCATAGATATATTGACTTCTTGCAAATTATTATGCACGATTTCATAAGAGTTTGTATAAATGCCGAGGCGTACGGCCCGATCCATCATAATATTGCCGAATCATAGATACATCTATTGTATTGCCGAGGCGAATGACCTGCTCCCATGAGAGTGTGATACATAATCCTACCGAGGCGAACGACCCAATCTCATCATAATTTGCGCACTGCCGAGGGTCGAACAATATGAACCATAGATGTATCTATTATACTGCCAAGGCGAATGACCTAATCCCATTAGAATAAGAAGTTTTGACGGGTCCTTGACCCCACTCACGAATAGACGTGTGAGTTGAAAATTTTAAAGGAAACCTTTCAATGAGAACGCATAACGCGGGTGAAATTCATAAGAGGAGTACAATTATTTCGCGGGTAATCACTCTACACAAGTCTAGTCTCAAGTCGCAATGTAAAATAATAGAATTTAATAGGTAAGATACAACTCAAATAGTACAATTATAGCATGGCGGGAAGCTAAGTCTACCTGGACATAACATTAACCTAGCTACGTATGGACTCTCGTCACCTCGTGCGTACGTATCCCCGCAACAAGTAGCACATAACAAATACATCACCTAGGGGCAGTTTCCCCCTCACAAAGTTAGACAAGAGATCTACCTCACTCCGAAGTTTCATAACCGGCTCCAACGCCACTCAAACACCTCAAACCGATGTCCGTCTCTTCAAAACTAATCAAACAAATGTACAAATCCATAAATATATACTCTATTACCCATACTTAATCAATTTATAACAATTCCCAACTCCGCTCGAATAGTCAATAAAATAACCTTCGGGCCATGTGACCGAATTTCAAAAATATTCGAAGATAATCATTACCCATAACATTACGAACTCAAATATATAATTTATTCCTAATTCCATGTCCAATTTCATGGTCAAATTCCAAAAATCCCAATTTTTAGGTTTTCTACCAAAACCCCCACATATTCTACTAATTTTCATGTCTAAATCCTTATAAAATCCATGTATTTAACTCACAATACGTGGAAATAACTTAGCTTGCCATAGATGATGAAAATCTCTACTCGAAGCTCTCCAAATATCGCCCAAACCAATAGACAATAAAGAAAATGGGCCAAATCTTGTTCTTAAAAGAATACACTGTCGAACGACCTTTAGCATCTGCGGTCCATTAGCCACTTTTGCTGCTCTGCAGATGCGATGCTCCTCCTTGATTCTTTGACAAAAGGTCCAATTTTGCGGACTCGCTTCTCCGGCAACATTGCCGCTTCTGCGAAGCAGCCCTCCCTCACACTTTCCGCTTATGCGATCGATCCGCCGCAGGTGCGACTCCGCTTCTACAGTCCACCTGCCTGCTTCTGTGACCTATGCCTCATCCATGCCTGGACGCTGTGACCCCTGTCTCATCCATGCCTGGCCGCGTCTGCAAAGCCCATCTCTCTTCTGCAAGGTCGCTTCTGCGACCAGGCTTCCGCATAAGCGATCGCACCAGCAACAGAAATTTTCCAGCTTTTCCTTAAGTCCAAATATCGATCCGTTAACTATCCGGAATCCACCCGAGGTCCTCGGGACCTTAACCAAATATACCAACACGTCCCAAAATACAATACGAACTTAGTTGAAGCCTTAAACCGCATCAAACAATATCAAAACCATGAATCACGCCTCTAATCAAACTTACAAATTTTTAAATTTCCAAATTTGGAATGACTTTAAATTTCGCACGCGAGTCACAAATGACATAACAAAACTATTCCAAGGCTTGTAACCCCAAACAGATATCGATAACATAAAAATCCACTTCAAACCAAACTTATGAAATTCTTAAACCTTTAAAATGCCAACCTTCCATAATAAGCACCGAGATGCTCCAGGGTGATCCGATACTCAACCCGAACATATTCTCAAGTACGAAATCATCATACGAACTTATTGGAACCTCAAACCCCGATTCCAAGGTCCTTAATCAAAAGTCAAACCTTAGTCAATTTTTCCAATTTAAAGCTTTCGAAATTAGAATTTTTCATCTGAATCAACTCTAAACTTCTCGAAATTTGATTCTGACTACGCGTACAAGTCATAAAATATGAAATGAAGACTCAAAGTATCGAACTGCCAAGCGACAACCTCGGCATAATCACGCGTTATATCGTTGGCAGTCGAATATTCACGATATTATTCTTCCACTGATGCTTGGCATTATATATATGGTATTCCTTATCTATTTTATACTGACAATTGACACATCTGAGTTGTTGAGGTAGAATACAAGATTGAGAAATTCATACCTTTAAAAGTAAATTTTGGAAGATTATATAACTTACAGATGTACCCCATTATTGATGTGTGCTTCATATCTACTTATGATTTATTATATTGCTTTATTGGACCTCTAGTAATTGTCTATGTCAACCCCTCGTCACTACTTCTCTGGGGTTAGGCTAGATACTTATTAGGTGCGCATTGATTTACGTACTCATGCTACACTTCTGTACTAAATGTGCAGGATCTGACATGTTCATCTGGTGGTCATCTTGGTGTGTAGGCGCAACTGCTGAGGAGACTTTATGGTGAGCTTCATTCCAAGCTACGCATCGCATCTACATAGTTTTCATCGTACTATTTACTTTATCCTGTCTTATTTACATTCCTGACAGATGTTGTATTATTATTGTATTCCATATTAAATGCTCATGCACTTGTGACACTGAGTTTTTGGATATGCTAGTTGTTGCTTACAGATTTATATACCATTATTGACTTTTATTTCTTTTATAAACTATTACTTATGTACTTTCCCGTGGATTTAAAAGTGTAAATTTTCCTTCCTTAATAAAATTTATGATTTCGAAAGTAATAAAATGAATAATTAATGTGATAGTTCACCGTTGGCTTGCCTAACGGCGACGTTGAGCGCCATCACGGCCTATAGTGGGTTTTGGGTTGTGATGACTTGGTATTAGAGGGTTAGGTTCACTTAGGTCTCACAAGTCATGGGTAAGTCTAGTAGAGTCTTCCTGGATCGGTATGAAGATGTTTGTACTTATCTTCGAGAGGCTACAAGGCTGTTAGGAGCACTTCCCTTCTTGATTCCTCTTCGTGCGGTTTGATTCCATTGGAGCTTATGCCTTAATTTCCTTCCTACTCAATCTTATGTGACGAGGAGCACTTGTTATCAATTAGGCATCGGGGAGTTGTAGTGGTACTGTATGTGGTGCATTATGTTTCTCCCTGCATATTCGGGCAGGGTATTATCATCGCCTTGCGAAGGGCCTTCCGTCGTTTCATCTCAGCATTTGTATTTCCTATAGATTCGAGGCTATGTACAGACTATCATGATGTTCATGCATTGTTATCCCACAATGTTAGTATAATGGTAGAGTGCTTATTTATATGTCGAGGCAGTGAATGACTCCAAAAGAATAATTTCTCAGTGCATGGTTTAAATGTTCAACATTTAATTCCAGCGAAGGAAAGGCAATCAGACTATGAGTGTTTAGGCTTTGGTTTATGGAGTAACGAGACTTGATACTTTCGAGCGTGGTGGAATTCTCATTTGTGATGTGGTGTCGTCGTCCTTGTTTGAACGCATTAAGGTTCGCCGGCATTATGGTCTTTTGTGGTTTACCTTCGAGGTAGGGTGTTGTGAAATGGTGCATGAGAAGCGATTGTTAGAGATGGCGGTGTGTAGTGGTTTCAGAATCGAATTGATATTTCTAATGCTGATGGCTCGAGAAAGATGATCTTCGAAGAGGCTTAGAGTTGGTACCAATTTATTAGTTCAGGTGCTACAAAGATGGATTTTGATTTGAGGCAACATTTTGGTAGAGAAAGATGAGGAAGGACATGGTGGGAGGTATCTCGCGATGGTTGAAGTTCTAATAGGTCAAGTATGAAAAATAGAGGTCGAGAAGTTTCTTAAAGAAGATGGTTTAACTGAAGTAGGAGTGGATGAGTAACATATGGATTCTGTGGCATGATAGCCACATGCCTTGAGAAAGTTTAGAGCAATTAGTTCACCATTGTGAAAAGTGATGAGGTCTGCCGATTTTATTTGGGATGGTGGCTACTGTACTTAGGAAGATTGAATATGGCAGAGATGATCTTGCTTGAAATGAAGAGGGGTGTGAAAACTTGATTATCGGTTTTGGGATGCAATGTGACTTCGAGTTTGGAATGTATTGTCGGACTTTCAGTTGATGTTTATGGGAAATGAATAGACTTTTATAGCTAGTGGACAAGCATGGGCTCAGTAGGGTTTACTGATTTCGTAGTAGTGGTACCCAGTGCAGTGTCGTTGGAAGATGTCGATATGGAATTCCACAGGTGGACTATCTCCTATGGGTCGGTTAGCGGTTGCGTGATTTTGATGAAGTTTCTATGAAGAGTTCTACTTCCTACTCAACATAAGGTCGAATATACGATTGTGGTTGATGATTAAGAATGTTCATGAAAAGTTTAACAAGAGATTTCGAGACATTTGGCGGGTTAACAGTGTGAGATCATGGTGATTGAAAAAGAGGAATCTTTGTGGGTTCTACATTATATGATGGTAGCTTAAAAGTAAGTGGGGAAGCCCACCATCTACGATTAGATCGTGTGGTTGTCTGCTGGTGTGGTTTCTGGTTATCGATGCATTGGTGGATTATTTATAACTTAGAAAAAAAAAACATCAGGGGTAATTCAAGAAAAGAACTTGATGAATGTGTGTTATATTTCGCCTTATCGACTCAGGTGCAGGTTTTGGGAAGACTCGGAGTTTATGATTCTTGTGGATGTGATGTACAAGGAAAAAAATTAATCTGGTTGCTTCTTTGGGAGTGTTCATGTGCTAATAGAGCCATGAAGCTTGATTATATACGGGACCAGGTCAGAGTGGGTGACTCTCAATAGTGGTTTTAATGGGTTCAAGGATATAAGCATGGTGTCTAAGGATTTTGGGTTCCTTGTGTGGCTGAAGACCGGGATTTTGTAGTAAAGTGTGAAGAATACATGGGGAATTTTCTATGTTATCATCGGGTTTGCGGGGCAGTGTTGGAGAAATGGGAGAAGGGTATGATATAGTTCATAGTACTGAGACGATGTGGTCTCATGATTTGGGTCACTTGGGATGAGTGATGATTGAGTTTGTTATATTTTTGAATGAAGCTATTATTATTTCTTAGGAAAGTCGAGAGTAAATTGGAAGAAGTTGGGTCGATTAGTAATGGTTTGAATCAACATAATTATGGCAATGATCAGTTTCTTCGGCGTGTTAAGTTATACAGGTGGGTTGTCATTGTACGTGCTGGCTTGAAAGCCACCATAATTTGATTGATTTGAGAGGTATTTGATTCCAATGGCCTTGTTATGTGTAAATGGATCCCGAAAGAATTATGGCGGTTTAGACCACAACTTGAGGTTTGTATTTTCTGCGGTTATGAGAATTCAGCTGCGTGTTGCAATGGTTTTTCTGAAATGAGTTAAGTGAAAGGGTTCTAGCCAATGAAGTGTTTATTCAACTAGTAGTACATGGATTATGATGAATTATTGTACTCTCGCGTAGCGGCATGACATGTGCAGTGAGCGGCATAGGAACTGAAAGTGGAGGATTAAGGTTGCGGTTTAGTGTTGACAAGAATGTCACGAGCTCGGATGAGCAGGGAAGAATTCAGATATTCAGAGTAAGATAGTATTTTCTTTAGTGTCACCTGAGAACGGTGTCCTGTGTAAGTGGCTTTTTGTATTGATTTGCGGTTTCTTGATTTGCTTTACAAAATTAGTACGGTTGGTGGTATGGATGTGCAAACTTGGCTACCTGGTACGGAAGGTTATGGGAGCGTATCCCACGAGGATATTTGTATAAGTGTTAGATGTTAGTCACTTAATTGTTATGGATTAAAACCAAGTATGGAAATTTTTGTGCTATCGTTAATATGAGAGTTTATGCATGAAAGGCACTCTAGTTATTTGGTTGTGGATCGTGGGAGTTTGTTCTTGGTTGGATGGCTGCTTGTGTGTGTCATGAATAGGGATATTGTGGATCCTTGAAAGGTTGTTGGCCTAGTATGGTATGATCAAAATCGGTTTGATGTCCGTTGGTGGGTCTAATGTGAATGTGTGCCCTACGTCAGGTCGGGTATATTCATTTGTCATAGCATTGCTTACGGATGAGTCTTCACGAGTTGGATGTTATTTCCGTTGTTAGCTATTCCATGTAATACCCTATTGTGCCAGGTGGGTTGTCAGACGGCTTTATTATTCTCACATGTATTGTGATCTCGTGTAGTTTGTGGTGTTATATGAGCAGGATGGACCTCGAGATGCAAGTCATTTATTGGACCTTAGTCGTGCTTGGGTTATGTAACGTATGGCGCTATCCGTCTCCCCAGGGCATATATTATGCACTCGGCGTGCTTGTAGTCGATATTCGAGAATTCTTAAGTATAAGTATTACGGCTTGATGGGTGTTTCCTTATTGATTGTTGTGTGGATAGGGTAGCACAACACCAGGGGTATATTGTTGAATCGGGTGGCACGCCGCTACGTGTATGTTGTGTGTATCTGGTTGTGCACCGCAACAATGTCATATTTGGATCAGGTTGCACGCCACAATAATGTCATGTTTGGATCGGGTTGCACGGCGCAACAATATCATAGTTGGATCGGGTTACATGCCGCAACAGTGAGATTTTAAGTACGGTTCCTTATACTTATTTGTTTGCCTTATTTCTTATCTCCGAGATGGAACCATAACATCGACTTGGTCGTTTCGTTCGTTATGCGGTCTGAGTAGTTCCTTGCCAGAGTTCGTTTTTCATTATGAGTCATAGTCGGGTTGTAGCTTGTTGGCACATTGATGGCGTCATATAAGATTTTAGGCTACACATCGCAGCCTAAAATACTTACTGGGTACGCGTTGATTTACGTACTCATGCTGCACTTCTGTACTAAATGTACAGGATCTGACATGTTCATCTGGTGGTCATCTTGGCGCGTAGGCGCAACTGCTAAGGAGACTTTATGGTGAGCTGCATTCCAGGCTACACATCGCAGCCACATAGTTTCATCGTACTATTTACTTTATCCTGTCTTATTTACATTCCGGACAGATATTGTATTATTATCGTATTCCTTAGTAAAAGTCCATGCACTTGTGACACCGGGTTTTGGGATATGCCAGTTGTTCCTTAGGGATTTATATACCATTATCGCCTTTTATTTCTTTTATAAACTACTACTCATGTACGTTTCCGTGGATTTAAAAGTGTAAAGTTCCTTCCTTAATAAAATTTATGATTTCGAAAGTAATAAAATGAACAATTAATGTGATAGTTTATGTTGGTTTGCCTAACGGTGACGTTGGACGCCATCGCGGCGTATAGTGGGTTTTGGGTCGTGACATCAATAATATTGTGTATAACATTAAACATACTCAAACACGTTATACTGTGGTTTAACACTAATCTTTGTACACCAATATATATTATACTAACAATTTGAGAATACCATGATTCAATACTAATCTTTGTATGCCAATGTATAATATATTAAGAATATTGATAATATCATGATTCAACACTATTCATAGTATATCAGTGTGTAGTATACCAAAAATATTAAAAATACCATTATTCAATAATAATCATGGTGTATTGATGTGTAATGTATCAAAAATATTATCAATGCCATTTATATATCAGTAATCATAGTATAGCATGATTCAACTGTAATAAAGGTATAACATATACCAAGAATATTGTAGATACTACTTAGTATACCAAATAAAAACAATATACCATCATTCAAAAGTAATCACAGTATGCCATGATCCAAAAGTAATCATGGTATACTGTATACTAAAAACGTTATGGACACCGCTTAATATACGAGTGATTAGAGTATACCATGATTCAATTGCAATTATGGTATATAAAATATTATGAATATCTCTTAATATAAATAGAAATAATTCTTAATAGTTCAAGAGAACATAATATTTCAAGTATTTATTTGCTTGACAAATGGAGTGATGTGGCTCACACTTTCCAAAATTAATTCTTCACCAAAAAATGCTTTACTCCATATAAACATCACTTCTCGTTCCCCAAAATCCACCCACTTCCATAGCAGGACAAAAACAAAACTCTGCCATAAAATTATCAAACTTAAATATAATTTTTATTTTCCTTGGATCAGCGTTCTATTTTATTTATTTCTTTCTTTGAGGTCATTGTGCCGTTCTTATTTATCTTTAACTGCAATAAATATACAATTAATGTTACGCGACGCCTTCCTGAGATTCCTTGGAAGGGCGACGTAAGACTAAGCAACTGATGTCCGTGTATTTACTATCCGCCAACTGTGGTCCCTTCCGTAGGCTAGACGCGATAGTCAGTGTCGTACGAGAAAACCAATGTCAAGAGCAATTGAGAGAACATAAAAGAGAATTGAGAATGAAAGAAAGCTTGATTGCATTAATGAAAGCTATTACAGAAAAGCAACACGGTGCCGAGGGGGAGAGACACCAGTACAGAGAATTATTTACTTGCTAGAAAATTTGATTGCTTGATCCCCCTAATAGTACTTAAAAAAATAAACTAAAGTTACAGGGTTTGACATAACTAAGGTAGAGAGACATAATTGAAATATATGAAGTAAAACTACTCTATATTTACAATAGAAATGACTTAGATTCCTACAAAGCAGAAGCAGGTCAATTGACAACAACCTTGTCTTTAGCATCAGAGTCTGCGCATGCGGCGCTGTTGACATCTGCCTGCGACTGGGCGCTGGCGAGGGCTATTTGTGGAGTGACATAGGCACATGCGCGCTTGTCACTCGGCGCGGCCAAGACCACGGGGCCGTCCATGGAGCTAAGTGCTGGGAGGCTTGTCAAGACGCCATGGGACGCGTCCAAGGGTTCGTGGGGCATGGATGGAAAGCCGCCCATAAAATTAAATATGCATATATAAAGGTTAGAGTGAGAGAGAGAAGGAGAGGGAATTGGAGAAACATAAGAAGAATGGTCAAAAGTTCTATTTGAACTGTAACGACCCGATCGATCGTTCCGATCATTTGCACTCCGTTCGATGCTTTGAGGGCATGAATAGCTCCGTATGATGTATTATGACTTATGTGAATTGTCGATTTTAGTTTTCAGGTTATTCGGAATCGATTTGGAAGAATGAATTTCATGATCGAAGCTTTAAGTTAGAAGGGGTGATTAAGTTTGACTTTTGTGAATTTGACACCGGAACAAAGTTTTTATGATTCCGTTAGGTTCGGATGGTGATTTTGGACTCGTGCGTATGCCCGAATTTGCAATTAGATATTTGTAGAAGGATTCGGCACTAATTGGCGAAAGTGAAAAATTTGAAGATTTGAAAAGTTCACAAATTTGACCGGGAGTTGACTTTGATTGTATCGGACTGAGATTGTGATTCCGGGAATTTAAATAGGTTCGTTATGTTATTTGGGACTTGTGTGCACAATGTAGGTTCATTCTATGTTGATTTGATATATTTCGGCACAAATTTTGGAGATTTCAAGTTCAAAATTCATTTATTTGAGGTACAATTCGTCGTTTCGATATTGTTATGTGTGATTTGAGGCCTCGACTAGGTCCGTGTTATGTTATGGGACCTGTTAGTATTTGTGGACGGGCTCCCGAGGGGCTCGGGTGAGTTTCAGACGAGGTTCAGACCATTTCGTCGCATGTTGCATTCGGCTAAGGTTGCTGGTTCTGTTGTAGCCGTATTTGCGGACAATTGGTTGTAGAAGCGACTTCGCAAATGTGGGGTCTTCTTCGCGGAAGCGAACAAGGTCAGCTGGATGGGAGAGTCGCAGGTGCGGGTGCCTGGGCGTATCTATGCGACCGCAGACGCGATTCAATGTGCGTAGAAGTGTGATCGCAAACGCGGGTAGGAGATCACATAAGCGATGGACGCTGGTTTAGGGATTCTTCGCAAATGCGAAATATTTACCGTAGAAGTGGGGGTCGTAGATGCGACGATTTTATCACAAATGCGATGAAGCTGGGCAGATTATAATTCGAGACTTGGTCATTTTCTTTTCACATTTTTGAGATTTTAAAGCTCGGTTTGGGCGACCTTGGAGAGGAATTTCACCACGAGGATTAGGGTAAGTGTTNTGAGGATTAGAGTAAGTGTTATACTCTCGGTTTCAATTTTATTTTGTAATTCTATCTTCATTTTTGGAAATTGGATTATGAATCTTTATAGAAAAATTAGGGTTTCAGCCTAAAGTTTCATAGAGTGAGGTTTTGAGTTTTGAACATTGATTTGGGGTCGGATTTGAGTGAAACTAGTATGGTTAGACTCGTTAATGAATGGGTTGTCGGATTTTATAAGTTTCATCGAGTTGCGAGGCGCGAACTCAGGTTGGACCTCTGGGTGGATTTTTGGATTTGTATTAAAAATTCGACTTTTATCGATTGAGTTTGTTTCCTTTGGCATGATTTGATGTATTTGAGTTACTTTTGGCTAGTTTCGAGCCATTCGGAGATCGGTACACGCATGATGGGAATTTTGTAGCATCTCTTGGCCTGCTCGGTATTTGATTTGGCTTGTTCGAGGTAAGTAAAACTTCTAAACTTGGAGATGAGGGTATGAACCCTGATTATACGTATTATGTGATTTGTTTGGAGGTGACGCACATACTAGGTGACGCGCGTGTGGGCGTGCATCGTAGAAATTGGGACTCGGTCGATTCCGTAGAGCTGTGTAGCCAATTGACTTGTATTTCCCAGGTATCTTTCATGTGTTAGAGAAACTGAGTTGTGACTCATGTTAGAAATCATGCTTAAGAAAATCCTGATATTATTAGGATTCACTGAGGTCATTTCTCCTGTCGAATTATATGTTTAAATTGTAATTTTGTACTCAGTCATGTTCATTCATTGCATTTCATATCTCAGCCTCTGTTGCTATTTATTTATACATCATATCATCATTTTGAGCTAGTTTCATGACATTGTGAGCCTAAGAGATTGATGACTGAGTGAGGTCGATGGCCTGCTTGTGAGTGATATTTAAGGGACCGTCTTCACGTCGCAACCTGTTTTATTGATTTATGCCTGGATTTGGCTTATTATAGAGCTTGGGCTGAAGGAGCCCCTCCGGAGTCTGCACACCCACAATGAGCACACTTGATGTTATATTGAGGGATGAATCTTCCCTGGGCATGGATCTTGCCTAATTATTTATATTGAGGGATGGATCTTCCATGGGCTAGATTGGCCTTATACATTACTAAGTGACTGCGTGT
>AWOL01S0018450.1:44408-88494 GCA_000715115.1 Nicotiana otophora
TGAAATTTCATATATGTCATTAAAGTTTTTGAGAAAAATCACAGATTTTAGACTTGCTCATATTTTCGGTGATTTCGGTAAAAGATTTGAGTTTTACTGTTATACTTGAAAACAAAATATTTATTTTCCGGATTTCTATATGAGCTGAGCATTTATTTATTGAGTTATTACTTTTGCTGCTTTAAATTGTATTGGTATGAGATGTTATTGGTTATTGGAGTTGGACTCTGACCTTTTTCCATCTCGTCACTACCTTCAACCTAAGGTTAGGTCTGTACTTATTGAGTACATAGGGTTGATTGTACTCATACTATACTTCTGTACCTTGCATGCAAATATTAGATGCTGATGTAGCTGCGTATGATGGGAGCTGGATCTAAAGATGTACCCGCGTTCCAGTCATATCTGCCTCTTGATCTTGGTAGTTTTAGTATTTCACATCTGTTCATGTATATTTCAAACAGATGGTGTATTTTATTTCAAACTAGCTTTGTAAACTCTATATCTTAGAAGCTCATAATTTGTACTACCAGTCCTTGGAGAGTTGTATAAGATTCAGTTATCTCATCTTTGATTCACATCACTGTTATTATATTATGTTATTTTGTTAATTGGCTTACCTAGCAGGTTGGGTTAGGTGCCATCACGACAGTTTGGATTTTGGGTCGTGACAAGTTGGTATCAGAGCTCTAGGTTCATAGGTTCTACAAGTCATGAGCAAGTGTCTAGTAGAGTCTTGCAAATCGGTATAATGATGTCCATACCTATCTTCGAGAAGCTACAGGGCATTTAGGATAAACTTCCCATCTTTCTTTTCTTATCGTGCAACATTGATTCAGCTTGAAACATAACTCTTTGAATTCCCTCCACATATTCGTGTGCGCATGTGAACGGTCAGTATCAGTTGTGCATCGCCGGCTTATGATTCCATGGATGAGGAGCAAGATGTGATTTCTGTGTGCTGATGATGGGTCTGTCTGGAGGACGTGAGACCGGGTTATGACTGTATCTTGAGCACGGGAATTTCGGTTGTGTGAGCTCATGCCTTTGGACCTATATGTCCGGTAGCGTCCCTATGAGTGGAATTTGTGACTCGATGAGTGGATGGATGGCTATATGATGAGCAAGATGTGACTGCGGAATGTGTTTAGATGGTTTGAATGTGACCAGAAGAGTTTGCTTGGGATGTGAAAAAGACTATTGGGTGCTTGATTGTTGTCTTGATGTGACGTATAGTCTCGAGTTATGAGTGTGTTGAAAGATTTTTCATGTTGTTTAATTGTGGAACGAAGTAGACTTTCATGTCTTGTTGTGAGTTCAGACTCAGGAAGATTAAGTGATGGCGCAGTAATCGTGGCTGCGAAAGGGTATAGCAAGATGCCAATCTGAGATAAGGTGGGCTTGATATGTGTGGCTAGTAGGGGAACTACTAGAAGCCATGCGGTGTGATAAGGTGGGCTAAAACGCAGTGTGCTATATCGGAAAAAATAATTTTCAAAACTAAATGTAAAGCCCCCCACGGTGATATAAGGAAAGACTGTGATTTAATTTTTATGATTTGGGACTACAAGGCGGTACCTCAGGAGTGCCCCTGATGATCTTTCTCTAATTGCTATATTTTGTTTGGATGTTGCTTTCCTTAACATGTAAAATTCTTGTTTTCTTTTCGTGTTGTATTAGTTGCCTTGATTCCGTATCGTTATCTTTCTATAATTTCTTTATTATTTCACTTCCTTGTAATTATCATTATATCATTATATCTTCTGTCTTATTTTCTTATTATCTCTACTAGGAC
Organism: Nicotiana otophora; assembly: GCA_000715115.1. Taxonomy (NCBI): domain Eukaryota; kingdom Viridiplantae; phylum Streptophyta; class Magnoliopsida; order Solanales; family Solanaceae; genus Nicotiana; species Nicotiana otophora. The sequence continues at coordinate 46,204 of AWOL01S0018450.1, forward strand.
TTTGACCTGAACTCATTACTACTCTACCGAAGTTAGGCTTGGCACTTACTGGGTACCATTGTGGTGTACTTATACTACGCTTCTGCACATATTTTTGTACAGATCCAGGTACATCCTTTCAGCCCCGGTATTAGCGCGCTGAGTTGCTTGCTTTTGGAGACTTCAAGGTACACCTCCCCATGTCCTCAGGCCTCAGAGTCCCATTTTACCATGTCTTTCCTTTTTTCTTTACCTTTTTATCAACAATGATGTATAAGATTGTTCGGTATTGTATCTAGAGCTTGTGACTTATATCTCACCAAGTTTTGGGATTGTACGTATTGAGTTTTTTGGTAGATTTGTTTATGAAATAGTTGGGATGTTCAAGTTTTAAAATTTTATTTAATATTTCCGCATATTGTTAGGCTTACCTAGTCTTAGAAACTAGGTGCCGTCACGATATCCTACGGAAGAAATATGAGGTCGTGACAATATCAGAAAAATGAACCGATAAATATTTAATGTAGAATAAAAGTATCTAATAAAATAGAAATATAAGATATTTTGGAGGAGGACTGAACAAAAACATTAACGGCGAATGAAATAGTATAAGGAAGAAGATGGAGAAGAAGGGAGGAAGAGAAAAAAAGGGCGATTAGTCTCTAATTTCTTGGAAAGTAGGACTTACACCAGTTCATTTTTCAAGAAAATCAACTCAAGCTACGGTCCAAATTTTTGTTTCGTGCGTGTGATTATTGTGGATTTTAATCAATTATTGGTATCTTCTTGCTTTAGTTTTAGTTCGAATGTAGTGATTTTTGTTTCCAAATCTAATGAAAGTGTGTGAATTGCAGGTATGTTAGAGAATTGGAGCTCAACGAAGAAATCTAACTCAAAAAAGAGTGTTCCAGTTCAACAAGGCAAATAGGAGTAATGCAAAGGAAAGTGCGGAATGGAAATGCGGCCGCAGATGTACTCTTAAAGCCTTAGAGAAGTTTCACAGAAGTGCGGACCGCACATCAAATTGTGCAGTCGCAGAAACTGATCGCACTGACAAGCCTGATAAGTTCAGAGAAGCTGCAGAAGATCAAGTGTGAAGCCTCTTGAGAATGCGGTCCGCAACCAAAATGTGCGACCACAGAAGCTGAAGTGCAGCAACAGAGATTATTATGCGGCCGCAGAATTTCTCCCATTGCAAAAACAAAAGAAAGTGCAGTCCGCACACCAAATTGTGCGGCCGTAGAACCTCCCGAAGGGTATTTTTGTCAGTGAAGTTCTGGACACTATAAATAGACAATAAACACTTTTTAGGGCAATTTTTGTATTCCTAGCATCTGTAGCAGTTATATTTTATTACTTTGGGGAAGTTGTGATCAAAATTAGAGAAGATCCACCACTTTTATCTTTTTATTGTAGTTTATGTCTTCGGTTACTTCTTCTATTTTATTTTCTATGTCTTTAAGCATGGGTAGCTAGATTTGGTCTAGGATTGTGACCCAACCCTAGTATGTATAACTTATGTGTTGTTAATATTAATGCATTTTATAATTGAATGCTTGTTATTTAGCCTTGTTTATGCTTTATATTTTGAATTAGTAGTTGCAAACATTGATTCATGCGTATTTGACTTAGTTCTTACTTGAGAAAGATGAACCCTTTCCAGGAAAACTTGGCTAATACGAGATTGAGCTAGTTAAGATTTTGACTTGTTTGATTAAAGGGTTTGAACTAGATATAGGGATAATCCCACTTGGATTCAAATCAATTGCTTAGATTGTTACCCATTTAGTATTGAGATAGCCAATTAGGGCATAACCATTCTATGAACGAGAGGTATTAAGTGGGTACTTGAGAATTGAGAGTCATAACACACCCCAATTCACCAAGCAAGCATTAACTGAATATACCCATTAGGTTTATACCTAGGTGAAGGTACATCCCTAGGCTTTTCCCTTAACTGATTACAATTCCAAAAATATTTCATTCTCTAGTTGTTACTACTTAGTCTAATTTCCTAGTTGTCGTCTTAGATAACAATTATCCATTGTGTTTGGAAGTCTAATTTAGATATTTCACATTCTCTTCTTGAGTATTTACATTAATGCCGATCTTAAACTCCTTGTGGAAATCGACCCCGACTCGCGTTGGATTTTATAATTACAACGACTCGCGTTAGCTTTTGGGGCAGCAAATGTCAATATATATTTTGGGGATCGCCTTAGCTTTTATTTCGCTAGGACATTTCTGTCCTATCCTTATAATTATCTCTTTTAAGACCTTTTAATAGGGAGAGTTAGTTATGCCAGAGCAACTCAGGATTATAATCCTAAAATTATAACTTGAATTATTATTTGAATAATTAATCAAAATTGTTTATATGAGATAAGTTATTGTTGGATTTGGATTATGGATCGCATTATGTAGGCTGATCCGACCCATTTGTCAGAGATAGGAATCAGGAAAGCCTTGTGTAGAGAGTAGGAACAACGTAATAAAAAGGGAAACTACCAGTTATGTCCATTTATAAGTAGCTCATTACAAAAATTGGCCAATTCATAAAATATTACTAATATTAATCAAATATTATTAATATTAGCCAAATGGAGTATTACTAATATTTAGTGGTAGAAGACGGCAAATTATAAAGTCTACTGCAGGCAAAAATGAAAACTTTTATAGATCCAGTTAAGAGTATAAAGATTTAAATGTTTAGTGGACAAATCGAAGTGAAGAAAAAGCGAAAGTTACACAAGTAGTTTCCCTGTGCTTTCTAATGCCTCTTGATACATTGACCTTGCCTTTTTAGTATTCTTTTCTGATTTTTATTTTTCTTGATATTTTTTTAATTTGAGTGTGGTGTAAATATGAATTAAAGAAAGAAATAGTGTATTTTGCTTTCAAGACACTTATTAAATTTAAACCTTTTAAAATTATAAAGCGTCGACAAACTCTTTTAGTTTTTGTGGCACCAATGAAGCTAGATTGGCTAGCAATCCAATAAATAGGATAAACCACCATAAGATTAGGGTCCTTTCTTTCATTTTAAAAGGTTAAGTTTTTAAAATGGGAGACAAATGTTATCAAATGTTTTTGCTCCATTCCAAAATTTATTTGTAGCAAAAAAGAGTCATATTTTTGCTTTCTTTTGAGTGGATGTTATTAGAATAGATTGGGTATATTCTAAGAAGCTTGAATCTCAGTTTTAGGATGATTTGGTGAAATTTTGAGATGGTTTGAATTGAAAATTCGAAGTAAAAAATGAATATGAAAAAATGATATTTGTATCACACCGTGTATTATTTGTGTGTCACATATGTATCATATTTGTATCAATTGTGTATCACATATATATCCATGTATACCTGTGTGTGAGATACATGCGTGATACATGTGTCGCAGAAGAATTTTTTGAACTCTATTTAATTATGAATTTTGATACAAAACCAGTCCAAATCACCACCAATCTTCCTCAAATTTTGTATATTGACTTATCTATATGTTTTCAATGAATTTCAAGTATACCCATTGAAAAAGTTTCTTTTTTGCTTTGATTTTTGGAATACTGTATTTTGTTTTTGTATTTCATCACCTTATTTGCTACCTCATCCATGAAATTTCCTTTCCATCTTGCATCTAATGTTGCTAATCACGCTTAAAAATATGGAAGGTGAGTTTTGCATGTGATTCTTTGAGAGAAAGAACCTTGTTTATTTGGTTTTTTAATTTTTATATGTTCTTGGCTAGTTTTGGTAAATCTATGACTAATGACTAGATGTTGGTAAGTTGAGACTTATTTGGGACATTTGTGTAAGTTTTCCTAATAAAAATTATGAAAAATAAGTTTAATCAATTTGTTTTTGAAAAAATAAAATGATAATTCTCCTTTTAAAAAGAAAAATCAGACGTATCCTTTACGGACTTTTGAGATAGAACTTTTAGTTTATGAAATGGGCAAAATCCCAATTTTGATTTTAACAATCTTCTGTTGCGAAAAAGGTACACAATATGTGGTTCATGTTAGTGATTCCTTTTTATTTATTGGTATCATAGAATGTGTTATTTGCCCTAGTTTTGATGCTATTCCTTTCTTAAAAGAGTTCTACATCAAGAGGTACTCACTAGATCTGAAATTTTTGAATTGAGATATTGGGAAAAAGTTACTGTAGAAATTATATTGTTGTTAGTTGTACTTAGTACTATTGTTTTGATGCTACACAAAAATACTTCAAGCATGTAATTCAAAACCAAATCACTACTTTGTTTGGGCCGTAGGCTTATTCTTCGAATAAATTTTTCTCTTTAATATAATAAGGAATCAGCATTAATTAAAAAATATTGTGATGCATCACGGTGAGGGGTTCCATTGCCACGGTGAATTTTTGTTAGGGTTAGGAATAATTTTATCTAATATCTTAACGGAGACGTATTTGGATCGATAGTAGAATTAGGGAGAAACGTGGCTAATTTACTACGGCAGAGGGACAAATCTGACATTTTTCCCTAAAATTTATGTGAACCAAACAGCAATTGCAAAAACAATTACCAAACCCGAAATTACAGTTAAATCGCTAATTTAGTGCCCTATAACAACCATAGGATCTCCCGGGAAGAATAAAAGAATCAACCACATTGCGAATATCAAATCGGCGAAAATCAACGAAAAAGGTGAATTGTTAAGTGAAAGTAGCTGAGCGAGCAGAGATGATAATGGCATAGTTGAAGGAGAAGTACTTGAAGTTCCGGTGTATGCCACTTGAAGCATCAGAGAAGGATGCTGGAAGATAGGTGGTGCTTGCTCCGACAAGAAATTGCTGAGTCATATTTGTAAATTGGGTTAACGATTTGACCGGGGTGTATTTACCTATACACAGAATAACTACTCAAGTACTCATGTGTGCCTCGATCTGGATCTGCGCACGAAGAGCAGAATGTAGTATACAACCGACCCAATATACTCAATAAGTAACATGACTAACCTTGGGCTGAAAGCAGTGACAAGCTAAGAAAGGTACAGTCCAAATCCAGAAAATAACAATATAGATATGACAAGAAAATGATAGTAATAGAGAAATCTCGTAATCAAGCAGTACAGAAATATAGATATGTTTTCAAGTTTAACAGTTTAAGCTCAACACTGATAAAATATGCCAAGTATGACTGATATGAGAAATGTTACATCTCTATATCTACATGTCAAATGTGCATGCTACATGTAATGCATCACAGTGATAAACTCATGTATTCACACTCTCAGAGTACTCAATCTGACTGTCACAAATCTCACTCATCATACTCAATCACTCAACATTGTACGATACTTGTGCTCACTGCTAGTATGTCAGACTCCGGAGGGGCGGATCCTGCCCAAGCGCTAATATAAATCCAATATGGCCTGCTGCGGCGTGCAGCTCGATCCCATAATAATATATAAAGCCTATAAATCCTACTGCGACATGCAACCCGATCCATAATAATAATAGATATAAAGCCAAGAAGGCATGCTGCGACGTGCAACCCGATCCACAACCTCACTCACAATACGGCTCTCAGGCCCCAACTCAGTCATCAATCTCTCTCGGACTCATAAATCTCATGCCAATCAGCCCAAACAATGATACATGATGTAACAATAAATGACAATAAAGATTGATTTATGATATGCAAATGATGGATGTGACTCAGTACATAATTACAATTTAAACAAATAATTCAACAACAAAAATGACCTCAGTGGGTCCCAACATAATACACATATATCCTAAACATGATTTCTAACATGGATTGCAGCTCAATTGCTCTAACACTCAAGAATTACATGAATAGCAACAAGGTTTGACAACTACAAGGTACCAGAGAAACAACTGAGTCATAATTTTCACGGTGCACGCCCACATGCTCGTCACCTAGCATGTGAATCACCTCAATACCAACCACATAACACGTATTTCAGGGATTCATACCCTCAAAATCAAGTTTAAAAGTATTACTTTCCTCAAATTGAGCAAATCCCTACCCCAACAAGCCCCTGCCTCGCCAATTAGCCTCCGAATAACTCGAATCTAGCCACAACAACTTAATACAATGAACACAAGCTATAGGAATTTATTCCATAAGTTAAAGATAAGTTCTTTAACCAAAGTCAAATAGTCAACCCAGGCTCACGTCTTAGAATCCGATAAAATTTACTAAATCCGAACACCCATTCAATAACGAGTTCAACCATACCAAATCATCCAATTCTGATCTCAAATCGCCTTTCAAATCCTCAAAATATAGTTTATGAAGTTTTTACAATTTCCCCCAATTTTTCCAATCCAAAGCACTAATTATATTGTAAAAATAATGATAGATTCATGTAATTTAACCAAATTCGAGTTAGAATCACTTACCCCAATCAACTCTTTGAAAATCCCTTCAAGAATCGCCCAAAATCGAGGTCTACAACTCAAAATATGAAATAATAACTATAACCCTCGATTTGGATTTTTAAATCTACTGCCCAGATGTCCTTCTTCGCGAACGCAGAAAGTGCCCCGCGTTCGCGAAGAACAAAATCTCAACTGCCCAAAAATTCTCTTACGCGAACGCGAGAGCTCCCTCGCGAATGCGATGACCAATAAACCCATGCCTATTCGATTGCGAACCATCTCCCGCGAATGCGAAGGCTTACAACCCAGGTGCCCTACCTGCCTCATCCTTCTACGCGAACGTGAGTACCCCCTCGCGATCGCGATGCACAAACTCCCTATACCTTCGCGAACGCATGGCCTTCTTCGATAACAAGAAGAACAAACTTCTTCTTCCACCCAGACACCCTCCGTGAACCCGAGGCCTCTCTCGCGAACATGAACAAAGAAACCAGACACCTGAAATTCTGCAGTTTAACAAGGCCAAACTCAATCTGTAATCAATCAGAATCTCACCCAAGACCCTCGTGACCCCATCAAAATATACCAACACATCCTAAAACATCATACAAACTTAGTCGAGGCCTCAAATCCCATAAAACAACATCAAAAACACGAAATACACCACATTTCAAGCCCAGTGAAACTAATGGGTTTCGAACTTTTACAATAGATACCGAAACCTATCAAACCAACTCTAATTGTTCTCAAATTTTGTACACAAGTCATATATGACACAACAGACCTATTCCAACTTCCGAAACTAAAATTTGAGCCCGGTAATCAAAAAGTCAACTCTCGTTCAAACTTCTCAACTCTCCAAACTTCAACTTTTTCAACTTTCGCCAATTCAAGCCAAAATCACCTACGGACTTCCAAATCAATATCCAGAAACACTCCTAAGTCAAAACTCACCATGCGACGCTATCAGAACCATCAAAACTCCATTTCGTTGCCGTTTCTACATAAATCAACATCCGGTCAACTCTTTCAACTTAAGCTTCCAACCTTGGGACTAAATATCCCAATATATTTCGAAACATCCCCGGAACCAAACCAACCCCCTGGCAAGTCATATCACAACAAACGAACATAAAATAAGTAATAAACAAGGGAACGGGGCTATAATACTCAAAACAACCGGCCGAGTCATTACATTCCCCTCTCTTAAACAAATGTTCGTCGTCGAACGAGTTTAGAATCATACCTGGGGTCTCAAATAGGTGTGAATATCTGCTCTGCATCTCCCGCTCGGTCTCCCAAGTAGCCTCCTAGACTGGCTAACCCCTCCACTATACTTTTACTGAGATATATTCTTTGACCTCAACTTTCAAACCTACCAATCCAAAATGGGCACCGGCTCTACTTCATAAGTCAAATCCCTATCTGACCGAACCGTGCCGAAGTCCAAAACATGAGACGGATCACCAAAATACTTCCGGAATATGGAAACATAAAACACTAGATGAACACTCGATATACTAGGTGGCAATTCAAGCTTATAAACCACCTCTCCAATCCTATCAAGCACCTCAAAAAGGCCAATATACCGAATGACTCCACTTGCCCTTCTTCCCGAACCTCATAACACACTTCATGGGTGAAACTCTGAGCAATACCTTCTCTCCCACCATGTAAGAAACATCACGAACCTTTTGATCGGCGTAACTCTTATGTCTAGACTGCGCCGTGTGAAGCCAATCCTGAATCAACATAACCTTTTCCAAAACATCCCGAACCACATCAGTACCCAATAACCTAGCCTCACCCGACTCAAACCAAACAACCGAAGACAAACATCGTCTCCCATATAAGGCCTCATACCGAGCCATATAAATACTTAGATTAGTAGCTGTTATTGTAGGTAAATTCTGCAAGCGGTAGGAACTGATCCCAAGAACCCCCGAAATCCATGACACAAGCGCGTGACATATCCTCCAATATCTGAATGGTGTACTCGGACTGTCCGTCTGTCTGAGGGTGGAGTGTTGTACTCAACTCAACCCGTGTGCCTAACTCTCGCTGCACTACTCTCCAAAACTTGATGTGAGCTGCGTGCCCTGATCTGAAATAATGGACTCCGACATACCATGAAGGCGAACAATCTCGTGAATATAGATCTCGGCCAACCACTCCGAAGAATAGGTAGTCCCAAGTGGAATGAAATATGCGGACTTAGTCAACCAGTCCACATTCACCCAAATAGCATCAAACTCCTTCAAAGTCCATGGGAGCCCAACTACGAAGTCCATGTTGATACACTCTCATTTCCACTCAGGAATTACAAGCCTCTAAAGCAAACCGCCCAGCCTCTGATGCTCGTACTTCACCTACTGACAGTTCAAGCACCGAGCTACAAACTCCACTACATCCTTCTTTATTCTTCTCCACCAATAGTGCTACCTCAAGTCCTGATATAGTTTTGTGGCACCTGGATGAATGGAATACCACGAACTTTGGGCCTTCTCAAGAATCAACTCACGTAACCCATCTACATTGGGCACACAATTCCAACCCTGCATTCGAACCACCCCATCATCTCCAATAGAAATCTCCTTGGTATTACCGTGCTGAACCATGTCCTTAAGGATAAGCAAATGGGGGTCATCATACTGACGCTCTCTGATGCAATCATATAAAGAAGACCGAGAAACCACGCAAGCTAGAACCTGACTAGGCTCCGAAACATCTAACCTCATAATCTGATTGGCCAAGGCGTGAACATCTAATGCAAGTGGTCTCACCGACAGTAATATATAAAAGGCTACCCATGCTCACCGCCTTTCTACTCAAGGCATCGGCCACCACATTGTCTTTCTCGGGATGATACAAAATAGTAATATCATAGTCTTTTAACATCTCCAACCATCTCCGCTGCCTCAAAATTTAGATTCTTTTGCTTGAACAAGTGCTAAGACTTTGATGATCTGTAAATACCTCACAAGACACACCGTAGAGATAACACCTCCAAATCTTTAATGTATGAACAATGGCTCCTAAATCCAAATCATGAACGGGGTAGTTATTCTCATGAGGCTTCAAATGGTGTGAAACATAAGTAATCACTCTATCCTCCTGCATTAAGACACACCCAATACCAATCCGAGAAGCATCACAATATAGTGTATAAGAACCCGATGCTGAAGGCAAACTAGAACTTGAGATATGGTCAAGGCAGTCTTGAGCTTCTGAAAGCTCTCATCACACTCATCAAACCACATAAATGGGGCACCCTTCGGGGTAAACATGGTCAAAGGTGCTTCAATGGACGAGAAACCCTCCACGAAGTGACGATAATATCCGGCCAAGACAAGAAAACTTCGAATCTCAGTAGCTGGAGATGGTCTGGGCAATCTCTGAACTGCCTTAATCTTTTTCGGATCCACCTTGATCCCCTCCCTGGACACCACGTGCCCCAAGAACGCCACCGAACGGAGCCAAAACTCACACTTGGAGAACTTAGCATAAAGCTTCTCCTCCGTCAATGTCTGTATTACAATCCTCATATACTGTGGATGCTCCTCCTGGCTACGTGAGTACACCAGAATATCATCAATAGATACTATGACAAACGACCAAGATATTGTTGGAACACGCTATTCATTGGATGCATGAATGCTATTGGGGCATTGGTCATCCCAAAAGACATCACAAGGAAGTCGTAGTGACCATAACGAGTCATGAATACCGTCTTCAGAATATCAGAATCCTGAATCTTCAACTGGGATACCCGGACCTCAAAGCAATCTTAGAAAACACCCTAGCTCCCTGAAGCTGGTCAAATTAGTCATCAATGCGCGACAAAGGATACTTGTTCTTAATTGTAACTTTGTTCAATTATCTATAGTCAATGCACATCTGCATAGTATTATCCTTCTTCATCACAAACAGAATCGATGCACCCTAAGGCGACACACTAGGCCTAATGAACCCATTATTAAGAAGCTTATGAAGGTACTCTTTCAATTTCTTCAACTATGCTGATGCCATACGATATGGAGGAATAGAAATGGGCTGAGTGCCCGACACCAAGTCAATACCAAAATCAATGTACCTATCGGGTGGCATGCCCGACAGGTCTACATGAAACACATCTAGAAAGTCTAACACTATCGGAATAGAATCAATGGTAGGAGTATCAACACCAACAACCCTCACAAAAGCCAAATATGACACACCCTTTTGCAACCATCCGTTGGGCCTTCAGATATGAAATTACCCTACTAGGAACATAGTCTAGAGAAATTCTTCACTCGATCCTAGGTTAACCCTGCATCGCCAATATCACGGTCTTAGTGTGATAATCCAAAATGGAATGACATGGGGACAACCACTCCATTCCCAGAATCAAGTCAAAAATCAGCCATACTAAGCAAGAAGAGATCAACTCTCATCTCCAATCCCCAAATGGTCACCACACACGACTGATACACATGGTCCACAATAATATAATCTCCCACCGGCGTAGATACATAAACATGAAAAACTAAGGACTCACGAGGCATATCCAAATAACAAGAAAAATATGATGATACATATGAATAAGTGCAACCAGGGTCAAATAATATGGAAGCATCCCTATGGCATACAGAGACAATACCTGCGATCACTGAGTCTGAAGCAACGCCCTCTGGCCAGACAGGGAAAGCATAACATCGAGCCCTACCGCCACCTGATCGGCCTCCCCCTCTAGGGAGACCTCAAGTTGCATGAGCCCAACCCCGAGCTGGCTAAGTGGGTGGTGAAGTAACCGGTGCGAAAGTCATAACCTGACCCCTCTACTGAACTGAACCTCCCAAGAGACGGGGAAAATACATCCTCACATGCCCAAACTCCCCACATTCGTCGCAACTCCGATCCATCAATGTTGGTAGACACTAAATCGGACCCCGAGAACTAGACTAGCTACTAAAAGGACCTAGTACAGATGAATCCTGAACTGATGGAACACGGGATGAACTCTGAGCTAGGAGGGCACTGAGAGATGACTGACTCGGATGAGCACTGTTTGAATTATGGCTATATGATGCACCATGATGAACCGGATGAGCCATGTAAGAGAGCCTATAAGGATGATCCCTATTGTGGTGGGATTGCCTTCCAGAAGAAACACTGCTGAAACCGCCCGAACCACGAGGCCTCTTGGCCTCTCTCTCCTCACACTCCTGAATGCGGACCTGCTCTAGTCGCCTAGCAATATCAACCGCCTTGTCGAACCTAGCTCCTGATGTAATCTCCCGAGTCATGATGAAGCGCAGTCCATAGTTGTGGATATCAATGAACCTCCTAATCCTCTCCCACTCTGTGGGAACCAACCAGATTTCGTGACGAGCCAACTTTGAAAATCTCATCTCATACTGGGTCACGGACATACCCTTCTAGCGTAGCTGCTCAAACTACCTACGTAACTCCTTCCTGCGGGTCTGTGGAACTAACTTCTCTAAGAAAAGAACTGAGAACGCATGCCACGAATGTGGTGCAACGCCGACTGTCCTGTTCAACTCATAGGCCTCCCACTATTTAAAGGCTACCCCGACAGCTGTAAAGTAGAAAATAAGACTCCACTAGTCTCAAGAATACTCGTTGTACGAAGGATCCACTAGCACATGTCTAAGAAATCCTGAGCATCCTCTGACTCATCCCCACTGAATGCTGGAGGCTTGAGCCTCCCAAACCCCTCTAGCATCTTCTGCTCCTCGTCACTCATAGGTGGACCCATCTAAGTTTGAGCAACTACAACCAGCTAGGCTGCTAGTACCACAATGTCTGAAGTCCCTGAACCACCTGCTCTAGAGTAGGGGAAGCGGGAGTCTGAGCACCTCCTCCGGCCTAAACTTAAATTTCCTGAGCAAGGCTAGTGCATATAGTCAAGATTTGGGACAAAGCCTCCTAAAGATCTGGAATCACAATGGGCACAACTGGTGCCTGAGCTAGTCCCATCGGCTCAACCACATCTGGTATTTGCTCCTAAGTTAGAGCAACTGGTGGCTCCATATGTTCTACTTTAGTGGGTGTACGTACCGCACCACGGCCTCTACCGCTACCCCCGACCTCTCGTAGTACTAGCTGGTGGTACTAGTGGCTATCCGCCCGATACGGTAGCACATGTCCTCACAATCTGTGAAATGGAATAATAGAAGTTTAGTTTTCAGAATTAACAAATTTGCACGACAATAATACAAGAAAGTGAAGTTTCCTAATGGTTTGGTAGCCTTTCGAAGATAAGTACAGACGTCTCCATACCGATCCGCAAGATTCTACTAAACCTACTCATGACTCGTGAGACCTATGTAACCTAGGCTCTGATACCAACTTGTCAGGACCCAAGTCTCATATGTCGTGATGGCTCCTATCACAGTGCTAGGTAAGCCAACAATTATAATTAACTACGCCTTTTAAATTTAAAACATGATTTAATAAGTTTAACAGGAAAACAATCTCATAAATAACCTATAAGAATAGCTGCGACTCAAATACAAAATCTCCAGAATCTGGGTGTCACCAAGTACATGAGCTACTAAATGACAACACATTCAAAACTTCTAATATAACTATCTCGAAAGATAGAACATTGCTAAATAAACTGAAATGAAGGATTGTCGATGTCTGCGGACGCCAAAGAAGCTACCTCAAACGTTTCTAAGCAGGTAATGCTCCAAGTCTAGAAACCACCTGGTCCAGATGTAACTGGATCCGCACACCAACTACAAAATATAGTATGAGTACAACCGACTCAATGTACTCAATAAATAACATGACTAACCTTGGGCTGAAAGTAGTGACGAGCTCAGAAAGGTACAATCCAAATCCAGATAATAACAGTACAAATATGATAGGAAAATGACAGTAATAACTCACAAATCTCATAACCAGTTTGTACACAGGACAGAAATATAGAAATGCTCTCATGTTTAATAGTATAAGCTCAACAGTGATAAAATATAATATGAGGAATGTTACATCTCTATACCTACATGTCAAATTTGCATGTCACATGTAATGCATCACAGTGATAAACTCATGTACTCACACTTTTAGAGTACTCAATCTCGCTGTCACAACTCTCACTCATCACAGTATGGTACCTGCGCTCACTGTTGGTATGTCAGACTCTAGAGGGGCGGATCCTGCCCAAGAGCTAATAAAAAGCCAATATGACATGATGCAGCGTGCAACCCGATCCTATAATAATAGATAAAGCGTATAAGCCCTGCTGCAGCATACAACCCGATCCAGAACCTCACTCACAACACGACTCTCAGGCCCCAACTCAGTTTTCCATCTCTCCAGTCTCTCGGGCTCACAAATCTCATGCCAATAAGCCCAAACAATGATACATGATGTAATAATAAATGGCAACAGATATTTAGATATAATATGCAAATAATAGATGTGACTAAGTATATAATTGCAACTCAAGCAAATAATTAAATGGAAGAAATGACCTTAGTAGGTCTCAACAGAATAAGCATATAGCCTAAACATGATTTCTAACATGGATTACAGCTCAATTGCTCTAACACGTAGGGATTATATGAATAGCAACAAGGTTTGACAACTACACGGTACCACAGAAACAACCGAGTCACAATTACCACGGTGCACGCCCACACGCCTGTCACCTAGCATGTGCGTCACCTCAATACCAACCACATATCATGTATTTCATGGATCTATACCCTCAAAACCAAGTTTAGAAGTGTTACTTACCTCAAATCGTGTAAATCCCTACTCCAAAAAGCCCTTGCGCACGTCTCGAAATCTGGAAAAATTTATAAAATCCAAACACCCATCCAATAACGAGTCCAACCATACCAAAACCATCCAATTTCGACCTCAAATCGCCTTTCAAATCCTCAAGATATAGTTTACAACAACAACAACAACAACAACCCAGTATAATCCCACTAGTGGGGTCTGGGGAGGGTAGTGTGTACGCAGACCTTACCTCTATCCTGGGGTAGAGAGGCTGTTTCCAAATGACCCTCGGCATCCTTCCCTCCAAGAACTCCCCACCTTGCTCTTGGGGTGACTCGAACTCACAACCTCTTGGTTGGAAGTGGAGGGTGCTTACCATCAGAGCAACCCACCTTGTCTCCTCAAGATATAGTTTATGAAGTTTATATAATTTACCCTAATTTTTCCAACCCAAAACACTAATTAAATGGTAAAAACAATGATAAATTCATGTAACTTAACCAAATCTGAGTTAGAATCACTTACCCCAATAAAATTCTTGAAAATTCCTTCAAGAATNTCCCTTGCGCACGTCTCAAAATCTGGAAAAATTTACAAAATGCAAACACCCATCCAATAACGAGTCCAACCATACCAAAACAATCCAATTCCGACCTCAAATCGCCTTTCAAATCCTCAAGATATAGTTTATGAAGTTTATATAATTTACCCCAATATTTCCAACCCAAAACACTAGTTAAATGGTAAAAACAATGATAAATTCATGTTACTTAACCAAATCTGAGTTAGAATCACTTACCCCAATAAAATTCTTGAAAATTCCTTCAAGAATCGCCCAAAACCGAGGTCTACAACTCAAAACATGAAATAATAACTCTAACCCTCGATTTGGGTTATCAAATCTGATGCCCAGATGTCCTTCTTTGCAAACACAGAAAGTGCCTCGCGTTCGTGAAGCACTAAATCTCAACTGCCAAAAAACTCCTCTTATGCGAATGTGAGATATCCCTCGTGAATGCGATAACCAGTGAACCCATGTCTACACGATCGCAAATCATCTCCCGTGAACGCGAAGTATTACAAGCCTAGTGCCCCACCTGCCTCACCCTTCTATGCGAACGCGAGCACCCNTTCGTGAAGCACTAAATCTCAACTGCCGAAAAAATCCTCTTATGCGAACGTGAGATCTCCCTCGCGAATGCGATAACCAGTGAACCCATGTCTACGCGATCGCAAATCATCTCCCGTGAACGCGAAGTATTACAAGCCTAGTGCCCCACCTGCCTCACCCTTCTATGCGAACGCGAGCACCCCCTCACGATCACGATGCACAAACTTTCTATACCTTTGCGAACACGTGGCCTTCTTCGCGAACGCGAAGAATAAACTTCTCCTGCCACCCACATAACCTTTGTGAACGTGAGACCTCTCCCACGAATGCGAACAAGGAAATAAGACACCAGAAATTCTGTAGTTCAACAAGGCCAAACTCAATCTTTAAATCTGAATCTCACCCGAGGCCTCCCGGAACTCCATCCAAACATACCAACACATCCTAAAACATCATACGAACTTATTCGAGGCCTTAAATCCCATCAAATAATATCAAAAACATGAATCACACCCCAATTCAAGCTTAATGAAATTAATGGGTTTCCAACTTCTACAATCGATGCCGAAACCTATCAAACTAACTCCGATTGATGTCAAATTTTGCACACAAGTCATAAATGACACAACAGACCTATTCCAACTTCTATAACCAAAATCCAAGCCTAGTAATCACAAAATCAACTCTCGGTCAAACTTCTCAACTTTCCAAACTTTAACTTTTTCAACTTTTGCCAATTCAAGCCAAAATCACTTACGGATCTTCAATTATGTTGTGTTGTCAGGATTATATAGATTTGGATGATGTGGTATTACCCTCGGGTATGTGCATGGTAAGGTTACACAGTGATTTGACGACTTTGGAATAACTCTTTGTATGTTCGAGGATGAATATATATTTATGTGGGGGAGAATGTAATGACCTGACTGATTGTTTTGAGAATTTGCATTTTGTTTAGCTATTTGAACTCTTTAGTAGATTCGTATGATGTATTATGACTTGTGGGAATTGCCGATTTTGATTTTCAGGTGATTCATAATTGATTTAGAAGAATAATTCTGAACTAGAAAGCTTTAAGTTAGAAGAGTCGATCAAGTTTGACTTTTATGTATTTTATCCCGTATTGGAGTTTTGATGATTTCGTTAAGTCCGGATGGTAATTTTTGACTTGGACATATGCCCGGATTTGTATTTGGATATTTCTTGAAGGTTTCGGTACTAATTGGCAAACGTTGGAAATTTAAAGGTTTGGAATGTTCATAAGTTTGACTGGTAGTTGATTTTGATGATATCGGGTTCCGATTGTGGTTCCAAAATTTGAAATAGATTCATTATTTCATTTGGGACTGTGCAAAAATTTAGTTCATTCCGAGTTGATTTGATATGTTTCGGCATGAGTTTTGGAAGTTGAAAGTTCAAAAGTTCATTAAGTTTGATTTAAGGTGCGATTCGTGGTTTTGATGTTGCTATGCCTGATTTGAAGCCTCGAGTAGGTCCGTGTTATATTTTGAGACTTTTTAGTATGTTCGAACGGGTTCCCGAGGGGCTCGGGTGAGTTTTGGACGTGGTTCGGGTCATTTTTGGTCATGTTGGCAGCTCTGGTGTTGGTTCTTTGCACCTGCGCATATTTGGTCGCAGGTGCGGATGCGCTTATGCGATGGATTTCTCGCTTCTATGAATAAGAGGTGTTATGGTAAGTTTTGCTTCTGCGGAGGGATAAGCATAGATGCACAAGCGCTTCTGCTGGGTCAGGATCGCTTCTGCGAGAATGGGTGTGAGTTGGGTGTCCGCTTCTGCGGTGGTACAGGCGCTTTTGCAGAGATGCAGGTGAGGAAGATGCTACACAGGTGCGGTCTTGGTTTTTTACGTTGTAGTCACAAATGCGACATGTTGGCTCGCAAATGCGAGGCCGCAAGTGCGGCATTATTGTCCGCAAATGCAAAAAGGCATGGGCAGAAGCATATATTTTGAAGGTTTGTTGATTTATTCACATCTTGAGTTGGGGAGCTCAGATTGAGGAGATTCTTTAGGCGATTTTCACCACGTGTATTGGGGTAAGTATTTTTTACTCAGTTTTGAATATATTTCATGAATCTATCTTCGATTTTTGCATTTGAATGAAGATTTTGAAAGTGAAATTGGGGGTTTTTGTCTAAACTTTCATAAAGTGAATTTTTGAATTTTGAACATCGATTCAGAGTCGAATTTGAATGAAACTAGTATGGTTGAAATCGTAATTGAATGGGTTGTCGGATTTTGTGAGCTTTGTCGGTTTTCGAGGTGCGAGCCCAGGTTTGAACCTTTGGTTGACTTTGAACTTTTGATTAAAGATTCCACCTTTATCGATTAGGTTTGTTTATTTTGGCATTATTTTATGTTCTTGAGTTGATTTAGGCTAGATTCGAGCCGTTAGGAGGTCAGTACGCGGGGGATGGCATTTCTAGAGTTTTGTTATTTTGCTCGGTATTGGATTCAACTTGTTCGAGGTAAGTAACACTTCTATACTTGGTGCTGAGGGTATGAATCCCTGAACATACGTGTTATGTATTTGGTGTTGAGGTGACGCACATGCTAGGTGACAAGCATGTGAACTATGACTCAGTCAATTTTGTGATACTGTGTAGTTATCTAATCTTGTTTCTATAAATGAAATTTCTACGTGTTAGATTAATTGAGCTGTGAATCATATTATAAATCATATTTAGGCTATATGCTTATTCTGTTGGGACCCACTGGGGTCATCTCTGTTGTTGAGTTATTTGCTTATATTGCAATTACATACTCAGTCATATTCATTCATTCACACGTCATTATTCAATTTCTGTTATCATTTGTTGTCACACCATATTATCATTGTTTGGGCTGATTGGCATGAGATTTATGAACCCGCGAGGATGGAGAGATTGATGACTGAGTTGGGGCCTGAGAGCCATGTTGTGATAGATATGGTGGATCGGGCAACACAGCGAAGCAGACCATATTTGCTATATATATATATATATATATATATGGATCGGGCTGCACACCTCAGCAGGCCTTATAGGCTTTATCATAATTTATGTGATCGGGCTGCACGTCGCAGCAGATTTTATTAATTCATGATGGGATCAGGCTGCACAACGCAACATGCCATGTTGGTTTATATTAGCGCTTGGGCAGGATCCGCCCCTTTGAAGTCTAATATACTAGTAGTGAGCACATGTACTGTACAATGTTGAGTGACTGAGTGTGCTGAGTGATTGAGCGTGATGAGTGAGAGTGCGAGACAATGAGATTGAGTACTCTGAGAGTGTGAGTACATGAGTTCATCATTGTGATGCATTGCATTTAACATGCATACTTGACATATATGCATATAGATGCATTTCCTCATGCCACACCGTTTTGTGACATTCATGACTTCACATGCACATTGACATGTAGGCATAGAGATGTACTTTCTTCATGCTATCTGAGAATGAAATATCTTATCAGTTGTTAAACGGTTTTGGGAAAAATCACATTTTTCTATGGGGAATATGTTCTCATAAAATCTTTCTCCAATCTGACCTAGCTGGCAAGCGATTCTAGTTCGCGACAGAGAACAAGACAGAAAATGAGCGTACTTTTGTACGCTTCTTCTCCACCAAGCATGGAAGTTTAAGGATAACTGCAGGTCGGTGGCTACCTAAGGAAACTCCGATTTTATCCGCCCCCCGATTGGGAGGCATCTACCTCATCCCGATCACAAGGAGAGGCTCACTATGATATGGGTACTTTCTTTTCCCTTAAGGAAAAAATGAAATGCATAGGGGATCATCCTTTTGTTACGACATGCTCCTCAGATTTACGGATTCGTAGGGGGCCTCAGGCCCTACTTAGTTTCGCAAGCCCTTATCATTGTCAATCAACTAAGTAGGGCATTTTCCTCTTTGTTTGAATAACCCATTCTTATTCTCTTTAATAAGTAAAGTAGGCAAATCTATAGGTCGTTAGTAGCGTTGACAAAGAAGGAGTCGGTTAAAAGAAAGCGAATCTTTTCATTTTTCTTTATAATTATATAATAATATAAAATAGAAAGAAATTTCTTCTTCTTCTTCTTCTTCTTCTTCTTCTTCTTATTATTATTATTATTATATATAGGCCAGCTTGACAAGCAACCCTTCTTCTTGACAAGCAACCCTAACATACCGGTAGTGAGCACATATACCATACAATGCTGAGTGATTGAGCGTGATGAGTGGGAGTGCGAGACAGTGAGATTGAGTACTCGGAGAGTGTGAGTACATGAGTTCATCACTGTGATGCATTGCATTTGACATTCGTACTTGACATATAGGCATACAAATGCATTTCCTCATGCTACACGGTTTTGTGACATTCATGACTTCAGATGCACATTGACATGTAGGAATAAAGATGTACTTTCCTCATGCTATCTAAGAATGAAATATCTTATCTGTTGTTGAACGTTTTTGGGAAAAATCATAGTTTTCTAATTTACTCATATTTTGACGCTTTCGGTGAAAGATTTGGGTTTTATTGTTATAACTGAAAGATTTGGGTTTTATGACAAGGTGGGTTGCTCTGATGGTAAGCACCCTCCACTTCCAACAAAGAGGTTGTGAGTTCGAGTCACCCCAAGAGCAAGGTGGGGAGTTCTTGGAGGGAAGGATGCCGAGGGTCATTTTGGAAACAGCCTCTCTACCCCAGGGTAGAGGTAAGGTCTGCGTACACACTACCCTCCCCAGACCCCACTAGTGGGATTATACTGGGTTGTTGTTGTTGTTGTTGTTGTTGTTATAACTGAAAAGTATGCTTATTTTCCGTAACTGTTGAACGATATGAGCATAATATCTTTGAGTTATTACTTGTATTGCTTTTATTATATTTCTACGAGTTGTTCTGGTCTATTGGTGTTGGACTTTGACCGTTGTCCAAGTTAGTCACTACTTTCAACCTAAGGTTAGGTTTGTTACTTATTGAGTACATGGGATCATTGTACTCATACTACACTTCTACACTTTGAGTGTGAATTTTGGAGCTGAAGTTGTTGTTTATGGCGGGAGCTGACATTGAAGATGTACATGCATTCCAGTTATAGCTGTCTCTTGTTCTTGGTAGATTTAAATTTATAAATCTGTTTATGTATGCTTCGAACGGATGATGTATTTATTTCATACTAGCTTTGTAAACTCTAAATCTTAAAAGCTCATGATTTATACTCCCAGTCTTTGGGAAGTTGTATATAAGTTTAGTTATGTCATCATATATTTTCTCTGTAAATCTCGTTTGAATTGGATTGCTAATTGGCTTACCTAGCGGGTTGGGTTAGGTGCCATCACGACTAGTTGGATTTTGGGCCGTGAAAATCATCTTTCCAAAGCGTAACAGATATAGTACCTCGTATGATAAGAGAAATAAAATTATTCATGAAATAATATAACATAAAAGATAAACTAATAAAGTGACAAGTTTTTAAATGGTTTTTGTTTTAAAATGTTTGAAAGTTGCTCTTTAAAATGATTTGAAAATGTTTTTGTTTTTTCAAGATTGTTTGGAAATATATTTTTGGAAAAAGTTTTTAAAAAATAATTTAAAAATATTATAGGAGGCTCAAATTATGATTTCAATTTCCGTCTAGATATGAGAACAGGAACCGCTTTGGTTGCGACTATGGTAGCTAATCGTGTCGCCTTCCGAAGGGCTATTGGTTGTTCACGTTCTCGTCTTTTTTCTTTCCGATGTGTATCGTCATTGCCTTATTATTTAGGGCCCAGCCCGGAGGGTCATTCGGGGCGTCGTGACCTCAAAATTTTATTCTCATTGACCTGTAACATGTACAACATTAACCAAAGAGTGGGCAACAAAATAGGTAAATTATTAAACATTGATACCTGTACCTCCACAACTACACGAGGACGGTATGCAAGAATTTGTGTTGAGGTGCCTTTAGAACAACAGCTGAAATCGCACATTTTTATTGGCACCCATAAACAAATTATTTTATATGAAGTAATCAATCTCCTTTGTACAGCTTGTGGAAAACTAGGCCATCTACAAAAGAACTTCCCTACTCTAATCCATACACCACCCTCGTCCACTACAATGCCCAATACACCCCCCTCGCCAAATGCTACTACCAGTGCAACACCAAACACATCTCCTTCCCAAGAATGGAATACGGTACAATTTTCGAGAAAATTAGCCGCAAAAAATCGTATCCACCAACCAACATTCGCTGACACAAAAAATTTGCTGCCTCCAATGCAAGCTATGCCCCACGCAACAGGTAAGTCTAATAACCACAAATCTTTAATTAGACAAACCTCAGGATCTGTTGGTAATCCACATTCTAAGTTAAATCAAATTATTTCGACTGCTTTAAATAACTCTAATAAATTTGACACACATCAATTAGAGGAACTTCAGTCACTTAGTGACCTAGACGAGCATGCCCAACAATTAAACATTCCACCACCCTCATTCCATCCCTAAAGCCCACCTGCACATAATATATATGCATTACTGCCCACATCTGAACAAACCAAACTCCATCTTCACTGCCCAAACACACTCCATCATGAACCCAAACTCTCGCATCTTCACTGCCCAAACACCCCATGCAGAGATTGAGCCCACCTCATGGTTGGAAGTGGGACTTCAAGACCATGCTCTCATCTTCACGTTGGAAGTGAACGGGTAGGAGGTCATGATACTACTCACCAACCCAATGGACCTAGCCCAAATAGTCACAGAAGGGATCCATCTAGCGACGGACATCTATGGCCGGTATCATTGGTCTATGATGCAAGCAACATACCTAACACCCTACCAACCACTACCGAACCCTGCCCCATACTGGGATCCCACACACATATATTCCCACATTCTCCAACTTCTATTTTACCCGTCACCACCTCTACTTCCCCAAACTCCCGGGATACAACCATACACCATTCCCCAAATGAACCACTCACCACTAACATCACCACTAGGCCCACACGACCAACTACATCCCTTCCCGCCGAGCATACCACCCTCTCCCAATCAAGTAGAACCAAACGACAACCTCCAGCAGGAAATAACAGCAGCACAAGAACTTTACCGGAACACACGCCCAGAACCACTCTGGCTAGCCGAAATAAAGACTTTTGTGGTCAAGGAGGAATATGCAAAAAGGTTTCATCTAAGTTGTCCCCCCAATCTACACACATGCTCCCTACGTATCAGGCCCACCACAAATCGGGTAGTGGGAAAATATACAGTGGTGCTGATTCCCTCACTCAATGTCCAGGAAATGAGGAACAATGATCAAACAACACCCATGCAAGAACAGATCATACAAGCTTCTAACAATATGAATAATAATTTTATAGTTTGGAACTGCAGGGTGCTCAATCACCTGAATTCCGCAAAAACTTTAGGTCCCTACTAGACTACCATCGCCCGTCATTAGTTTCTCTTTTGGAAACCCATCTAGCTGACCACCAAGATCTTAAGGCATATTTTCAATTCTCTGACATGACTCAGGTACCTGCTGTGGGCCACTCTAGTGGACTAGTCCTTTTATGGCATCGTGAAGCCCTTACAGTGGATATTCTTGCCATCACTCAGCAAGAAGTTCACTGCATGATCAAGGTATGTCCTTCCCCTCAAAACTAGTTATTTTCTGCAGTATAAGCTAGTCTTCACTGTCAAGATGGGCATGCATTATGGCAAAATCTTAAGTGTCTAAAGGATCTCTTCTCGGGTCCATGGATAATAGGTGGAGATTTTAATGAGATCCTTTCAGCAGCTGACAAATTTGGAGGTAGAGATATTAACCTCGATAGATCTCAACAACTCCTAGACTGTATAAATTACTGTCATTTTGCAGACTTAGGTTTCAAAGGTAGTCGTTACACTTGGACCAACAATCGCAGTCTAGGTCATCATATTTTAGAAAGACTTGATAGACTTATGGCCAACTATGAATGGCTTAATTTATTTCCAAATTCTCTAGTCACGCACCTACCCTGTACCCATTCAGACCACTGTCCATTATTATTATAACTAAATTATCCTAGAAGAAATTATAACAAAATCTTCTGCTTTGAAACAATATGGGCCTCCCACCTTTAATTTCGTTCCTTAATCCAAACGGTATGGTCCACTCATAACCAACTCTTACCTGCCATTGAAAACCTCACCATCATTGTTCAAGAGTGGAATAAAACTCATTTTGGCAATATCTTTAAAAAGAAAAAAATCTTCTAGCCCAAATAGAAAGTCTTCAATCCTCTCCCAAGTATCCAACTAGTAGATTGCTGCAGCCTCTTGAAAAAGAATTAATAGGAGATTACAATTCCATCGTTCAACAAGAGGAAGAATTCTGGAAACTTAAATCCAGAATTAGTTCGCTAAACAAAGGTGACGCCAATACCAAATTCTTCCACCTATCCACTCTTCAACGACGTCGTAGAAATAAAATAGTAACACTCCAAGATAGTGGAGGCAACTGGATTAGTGAACCTTCTCAGGTAACATCTCACATCCTCGACTACTATCAAAATCTCTTCACTACTGCTCATCCTCCTCTCCCAAATCCTACCTCATGTACACCCACAATACACTCTCGCAAGAAGACCAAAACACTCTCTTTCAACCACTACACTATAGTGAAATAGTTGAAGCTATTAACTCCTTTCAACCCTTAAAGGCTCCGGGTCCAGATGGACTACACCCACATTTTTATCAACAATATTGGTCTGATATTAAACAATCAGTCAACACTTTTTGCCATCAAATTTTTAGGGACCATGCAATTCCTAGTGAAATCAATACGACGTATCTATGCCTCATTCCAAAAAATAAACAGGAAGCATCTATTACCCAGTATAGACCTATTAGTCTATGTAACACTATTTATAAAGTCATTACCAGAATTATTGTCAATCGCCTGAAGCCTCTTATTCCAAAAATTATTAGCCCTACACAAACGAGCTTTCAACAAAACAGGCATGTGCCAGATAATGCTATTATAGTTCAAGAAATTATTAATACATTTCAGCGCATGAAAGGGAAAATTCCTCACATGCTTATGAAACTCGATCTGGAAAAGATATTTTGTAACGACCCGACCGGTCATTTTGAGCTCCAGCATGTCATTCAGTAGTTTGAGGCCTTGAGTAGCTTCACTTCAGGTATTATGACTTGTGCATGTGGTCAGAATTGAATTTTGGGAAGTTCGGAATTGATTTTGAAAGAAAATTCTAATTTCAGAAGTTTTAAGTTGGAAGAATTGACTAAGTTTGATTTTTGAGTAAACGACCTTTGGAATCGGGATTGCAACATTCTAACAGGTTCATATGATGATTTTGGACTTTGGCGTATGTTCGTATCTGGTTTTGGATGATCCGGGAGTGTTTCAGCGCATATTGTGGAAGTTGGCATTTTGGAAGGATTTCATAAATTTGGGTTGGAGTGCATTTCAATGCTATTGTTGTCCTTTTGGGATTCTGAGTCTGGGAATAGCTCCATATGATAGTTCTAGTATTGGGAGCACTTCCGGAAGTGGATTTGGATGTCCGTTGGTCATTTCGGGGTCATTTGGCGAAAGTTAGAAATTTGAAGGTTTTTAGAGAGTTTGACCGGGAGTTGACTTTTTGATATCGGGGTCGAATTTCAATATCTAAAGTTGGAGTAGGTCCGTAATGTCAGTTATGACTTGTGTGCAAAATTTTAGGTCAATCGGACGTGATTTGGTAGGTTTCAGTATCGAAGGTAGAAATTTGAAGCTTCAAAGTTCATTAGGTTTGAATTGGAGGGTGATTCATAGTTTCTCTATTGTTTGGCATGATTTGAGGCCTCGACTAAGTTTGTAATATGTTTTTGGACGTGTTGGTATAATTGGTTAACGTCCCGGGGGCCTCGGGTGGATTCCAGATGGTTAACAGATCGAATTTGGCCTTATGAAATGCTGAAGCTGATGTCACATTGTGTAACCGCACCTGCGAGGTTTTGTCCGCAGGTGCAAGGCCGCAGAAGCGCCCCAGGGGTCGCAGAAGCGGAGCAAGTCAGCCAGGGGAAGGAGCGCAGGTGCGGAGTTTTGGCCGCATCTGCGCAAGCGCAGAAGCGAAAGAAGGCGCAAGAGCAGAAGGAAGCTCGCACCTGCAAAGTCGCAGAAGCGGGGTCGTTCCATAGGTGCGATGCCTTGTGTTTGGGGTGAGTTCCGCAGAAGCAGAGGCGTGGTCGCAGAAGCGACGCCGCAGGCGCGGTTACTGTTCTGCAGATACAAAACTATCGCTAGGCAGATTGATTTAAGAGCGGGACTTGGCTCAGTTTTCCCCCATTTTTCACTTGGTTGGGGCAATTTGGAGAGCTTCAAGGAGGGAGTTTCATCATCTATGTCAAGGTAAGTAATTTCCGTGCACTGTGAGTTAAATATAAGATTTATACATGGATTCAAGCATGAAAAGTTGTAGAAATTTGGGATTTTGAAGAACAACCTAGAAATGAGTATTTTTGGATTTTGACCACGAATATTGGCATGGAATTGGAAATGAATTATATATTTGAGTTCATGAGGTCATGGGTAATAGTTATCTTCGAAAAGTTTCGGAATCCGGGAACGTGGGCTCGAGGGTTGCTTTATTGATTTTTCGAGCGGAGCTGAAAATTGTTATAAATTGAATTATTATGAGTATTAGAGTATATATTTTGTGGATTTGCACATTTATTGACTAGTTTTGGAGCGATGGGAATTGGTTTGAGTTATTGGAAAGGCTTGGGAGCCGGCTATGGAATTTCGGAGCAAGGTAAGTCTCCTTTCTAACCTTGTAAGGTAGAATTATCCCCATAGGTGAAATAATTCAATATGTGCTTCTTTTTTTGGGGGCTACGTACGTACGAGGTGACGAGAGTCCGTGCGTAGCTACTAATATATTTAAGTCCGGATAGTCTAGGACCCAGATTATGTTTTAACTTCGATGCTTGTATCCTACTTGTTAATTTAAATTGCTCAAATCATATCGAAACTTGGTAAAGGAACTTTAAAAAGGTTAAACTTCATTTACTTGACCGTTAAATGAGAATTTAAAATTTAGGAATATTTGCCCCTTAATAAATCTTGAATTGGTTGTTTAATGTGTAATTTCTCTTTTGTCGAGCGGGCTGAACGCCTCGGTAGGTTAAATAGATGCATCTATGATTCGCGTCGTTCGACCTTCGGCAGTATACTATTTAAATATTTATGTTGGAGCGGGCCGTACGACCTCGACATGATTTGCGCATGATATATCTTTGGAATTGATAAAAATTGATATTGTTTTCATTGGCCCGACGTCCAAAAATGTTTAATGACAAAAATAAATTTGGAAATTTCTTATGAACCTATTTCATGATATTGAGCTTACAACTATTCTATGTAATCCATGCTTAATTATATCATCGACGTTTTATTTATAGCCCATAGTAAGTGTTAAAGTCGACCACTCGTCACTACTTTTTCGAGGTTAGGCGAGATACTTACTGGGTACGCTTTGATTTATATACTCATACTACACTTGTTGTACATTTTTGTGCAGGTGCATATATGTCTAGAGGCTTTGTGGGTGCATAGGCGCGGTTATTGCGGGGACTTAGGTGAGCTGCATTCCACGTTACGAGTCCGTAGCTAGCAGAGTCTCCTTCAGAGTATTTATATTTCTCATGTCCGAATTTGTATTCCGGATAGATGTTGTATTTTATTTTACATTCCTAGTTGAGGCTCATGCACTTGTGACACCGGGTTTTGGGGTGGTTATGGGTTGTCCTGTATTGAAATTGTTAAAAATATTATTATTTATTTTGTAAATTCCATATTTTACTATTTAATTGAAGGAAATGCGATTTTCAAAAAAATATTAAAATGAGAACCAAGTTAAGTATTTATTTTTGGCTTGCCTGACAGCGGTGTCCGGCGCCATCGCATCCTATTCAGTCTTACGCGACGTGAAGCGCTTGTTATAAATTGTGAATCAAAGAATTTTAATGGTACTATAGGTTTGGCATTTATTGTTATGACGATTCGTGCGTTACTATCACACCGTGTTTGTGTAATGGTAGGATGCTTGTCTATGCATCGAAGCAGTGAATGAATTGGAAAGAGGTTTACTCAATGCATGATTCAGAGATCCAATATTTTATTTTCGGTGAAAGAAAGGCAATCAGACTTAGTATTTTATTTGGGTTGACGGAGTAACGAGACTTGGTATTTCGAGCATGGTAAAATTTTCATCTGTGATGTGGTGTCGTCGCCCTGGATTGAATGTGGTAAGTTCGCCGATGTTATGGTCTTCATCAATTCAACTTCGGGGCGGGGTATTGTGAAATTTTGTTGGAGAAGCGATTGTCAGGAATAACGGGGTGTAGCGATTTCGGAATCGAATCGGTGTTTCTAGTATTGATGGATAGAGAAAGAGGATCTTCAGAAAGGTTTAAAGTTGACAGCGATCTATTGGTTCAAGTGTTACAGAGATAGATTTTGATTTAAGGAAACAACTGGGCGGCGAAGGATGAGGAAGGACATGTGAGAAACGAAAGTCAGATAGTTACTTAAAGGAGAGGGTTTGACCAAAGTGGGAGGTGACAGAGTAGCATATGGGTTCTGCGGTAGGATAGCTACACTCCTTGAGGAAAGTTTAGAGTGATTTGTAATTCATGGTGGATAGTGACCAGATCTACGAGCTTAATTTGGAATATTGGCTACTATACGGAGGAAGGTTGGACACGACGGAGAGGAGTTGCTTGATATGAAGAAGGATACAACATGATTTTGGATTGGAATGTATCGTTGCACGTTTAGTTGATGTTAATAAGGAGTGAACGAGCTTGTACAACTGGTGAATGAGCACAGGCTCAGGATGGTTTAAGGATTTCATAGTATTGGTACTCGGTGCAGCGTTGTTGGAAGATGTCGGCATGGAATTTTCACAGGTAGGTTATTTCCGACGAGCAGGTTAACTGTTACGTGGTGTTGATGAAGCTTCTACGAAGAATTTTACTGGCTATCCAGTAAGAGGTCGAATATGTAAATGTGGCTAGTGATTCAGAGTATTCATGAAATGGTTAACATAAGGATTTTGAGGAATTTGGCGGGTCGATTGCGCGAGGTCATGTCGGTAAGGGAGAAAGAATCCTGGTAGGTTCCAGGGTCATATAATGGTAGCTTCAAGCTTAAGTGGGAGAGCCCCACCACCTACGATTGGATTGCATGGGTGTCTACTTGTGGGGTTTTTGGTTATCGGCATATTGGTGGGTTGTTACAACTAAGGAAAGAGAATATCAACGGTGATTTGAGCCAAGGATTTGAGGAATGTGTGCTACAATTGGCCTCATCAATTCATGCTCAGGCTTTGGAAAGACTCGGAGTTTATGCTTTGTGTAGATGTGATGTGCAAAGAAAGGAATTCAGCCGATTGCTTCTTTGAGAGGGTGTTCATATGCCAGCAGGGCCTTGGAGTTTGATCATAATTGGGAACAAGTCAGAGTGGGTGACTCTCAATAATGGTTCTAGTGGGTTCAAAACTTCAAAGTGCGGTGTCTAAGGATTTCGAGCCAGTAGTATGGTTAAGTATTGAGCTTTTGCAATAGATTATGAAAAATGGCTTTGAGTGTTTTGCGGTATCTTCGGTCTGCGGTGTGGCATTGGAGGAATGGGAGAAATAACTTCGGATTCATAGATGGATTTTCATAATGGGTATACCAGTTGAAGATGTGAATATGCGCATTGTGAGGGTATGAGATGGTTCTTGGGTTTTGGAGACAACGTGGTCTCGTGAAATAAGGTCACTCAGGATGAGTGCGGATTTGGGTTCATGGTGTTTTGAATGGAGTTAATATTATTTCTAGGGCAAGTCCCAAGTAAAGTAGAAGAAGTGGCTCGGTTGGGAATGGTTGAATCAACACGATTATGGCAGTAACCAACTTCTCCAGCGTGAAGTTATACATGTGGTTTGTGGTTGTACACTTGGGCTTGAGTGCCACCACAACTTGGTTGATTTGGGAGGTATTCGATTCGTATGGCTTTGTTGTGTAAAGGGATTTCCGAGAGAGTTGTGGCAGTTTAGATTACGACATGATGGTGTATTTTTTCTGCGGTTTGGGAATTTAGTTACGTGTTGCATTGGTTCTTCTGAAATGAGCTATGTAAAGTATTTCTAAATGATGAAGTGTTTATTTTATTAGGGGATCAGGGGTTATTATAGAATTATGGTACTCTCACGTATTGGCATGTCAGGTGTAGTGAGCGGCATAGGTAATTTGAAGCTGAGGATCAAGGTTACGGTTCGGTGTTGACAAGAATTTCATGAGCTCGGATGATCAGGGAAGAATTCAGATTCCTAGAGAAAGCTAGTTTTGTCTTTGGTGTCACCTGAGATCGATGTCTTGTGTAAGAGGCTTTTGTGTACTGATTTGCGGCTTCTTGATTTGCTTTACAACATTGGTGTGGCCGGTGGTATGAATGTGTAGACTTGTTACCTGGTGGGGAAGGTCGTGAGATCTTATCCCACGGGAAGATTGTATAAATGTGACATGTAGTCACTTGATCGATTAAAGATTTGAAACCAAGTATGGGGATTTGTTACTATCGTTAATGTGAGGGTTTAGGCCTGAAAGGCGCTCTATTCAGTTGGTTGTGAATTATGGAAGTTTGTTCTGGATTTGACGGCTGTTCTTGTATGTCATGGGAAAAAGGGTGTTGTGGATCCTTGAAAGGTTATTATCCCAGTGCGGTACGATCAAAATCGACATGAGGTCGGTGGATGGATCAAAAAATGAATGTGGGCTCTATATCAGGACGGATGTGTTCATTTCAGTATAGCGCTATTTTCGGAGGGGTGTTCGGGCCTTGGATGTTATTTATGTTGTCGTCCCTTCCGCGTAGTCTCTATTGTGCCATGTGGGTTGTGAGGCAGTTTGATTATTCGCACTCGTATTGATATCCCATATAGTTTGTGGTGTTATATGAGCAGGATGGCTCTTAAGATGTAGGTCATTTATTGAACCTTAGTTGTGCTTGAGTTTTATAGCATATGACGCTACCCGTCTCCCCAGGATTTGTATTATGCACTTGGCATGCTTATGGTTGATATTCGGGAATTTCGTGAGCATGAGCGTTATGACTCGAGGTGTGTTTTCTTTAGATTATTATGTGTGGATCAAGTGGCACGCCACCACGGGTACGTTGTTTGTATCGGGTGGCATGCCGCCACAGGTATCATGGTTGGATCGAGTTGCACGCTACAACGGTATCATGTGTGGATATTGCACGCCGCAATAGTGTGATGTTGAGTATAGTTCCCTGTACCTATTTGTGTGTGTGTTTTGCTTCTCATTTTCTGAGGAAGGTTCATAACATCTTTTTGGTTGTTTAATTAGTCACGTGGGTTGAGCACTTCTTTCCGGAGTTCGTGTTTCCTTATGTATCACATGCGAGTTTGTGGCTTGTTGGCACATGGTGGCACCATATGAGATCTTTGGTAGTTTTTGTGGTGGCTTATTATCGGAACAACTTATACTGAATGAGACGAGATTATTGGATCTGGAATCAGTGCAATCGGATTATATGAGGCATGTTAAAAAGCAAATATCGTTATTTGGTTCATAATAGGGTAATGGCCCTAATATCTTTATTTCAGGAGGAGGGACTCAATGAATTGTCGACTCGGAAGTTGGTTATGAATTTCTACACATTATTTCTATTGTGGCAGTATTGCGAGAGTTGAAACGGGACTTATATGCTTTGTGAGGTGCGTGTGGGCATAAGATTCGTGGGATTTCGACTATCATTATTAGAGGATGTTATTATGGTCATATGAGTTACACGGTGCATGGTATGAATTCACTAAAGATATACAATCATGTATTGGTGCATCGTAGTGATGGATATAGTGTTCGTATGTTGGAAACAGATCTGGTAGAGGATTTCAGATGTTGGAATTTGGCTCTAAGACTTATTTGGCTAGATAAAAGGGAGGATTTTTGGATTTGTTCGAGCTAATGTGCTCCACTGGATTGTGGTAGCACGGGTAGGTGCATGAGGTATTAAACAATAATTTCAGACAACTCCAGAGCAGTTCTTATCACGTTCGAGGACGAACGTATATTTAAGTGGGAGAGAATGTAACGACCCGATCGGTTGTTTTGAGCTCCAAGGTATCGTTCGGCGGTTTGAGGCCTTGAGTAGCTTCACTTCAGGTATTATGACTTGTGTGCATGGTCGGAATTGAATTTCGGGAAGTTCGGAATTGATTTGGAAAGAAAATTCTAATTTCGAAAGCTTTAAGTTGGAAGAATTGACTAAGGTTTGATTTTTGAGTAAACGACCTCAGAATCGGGATTGGAAGGTTCCAACAGGTTCGTATGATGATTTTGGACTTGGGCGTATGTCCGAATTGGATTTTGGATGACTCGGGAGCGTTTCGGCGCATATTGTGAAAGTTTGCATTTTAGAAGGATTTCATAAATTTGTGTTGGAGTGAATTTCAATGCAATCGATGTCCGTTTGGGATTCTGAGTCTGGGAATAGCTCTGTATGGTGATTATGGTATTGGGAGCACGTCCGAAAGTGGATTTGGAGGTCCATAGGTCATTTCGGGGTCATTGGCGAAAGTTAGAAATTTGAAGGTGTTTGGAGAGTTTGACTAGGAGTGGACTTTTTGATATAGGGGTCGGATTCCAATACCGGAAGTTGGAGTAGGTCCGTAATGTCAGTTATGACTTGTGTGCAAAATTTGAGGTCAATCAGATGTGATTTGACAGGTTTCGGCATCGAAGGTAGACGTTTGAAGCTTCAAAGTTCATTAGGTTTGAATTGGAGGGTGATTTGTAGTTTCGATGATGTTTGGCATGATTTGAGGCCTCGACTAAGTTCGTAATGTGTTTTGGGATGTGTTGGTATAATTGGTTAAGGTCCCGGGGGCCTCGGGTGGATTTCGATTGGTTAACGGATCGAATTTGGCCTTATGAAATGCTGAAGCTGCTGTCACCTGGTGTAATCGCACCTGTGAGGTTTGGGCCGCAGGTGCGGAGCCGCAGAAGCGGCCCAGGGGTCGCAGAAGCGAAGCAAGTCAGCCAGGGGAAGGACCACAAGTGCAGAGTTTTGGCCGCATTTGCGCAAGTGCAGAAACGAAGCGTGGGGCGCAGAAACGGAAGAAGGCTCAGGAGCGGAAGGAAGCTCGCACCTGCGATATTGCAGAAACGGGGGTATTTCCGCAGGTGAGAGGCCTTGTGTTTGGGGTGAGTTCCGCAGAAGAAGAGGCGTGGTCGCAGAAGCAACGCCGCAGGTGCGGCTACTGTTCCGCATGTGCGAAAATATTGCTGGGCAGATTGATTTAAGAACGGGGCTTGGCTTATGTTTCCCCCATTTTTCACTTGGTTGGGGCGATTTTGGAGAGCTTCAAGGAGGGATTTTCATCATCTATGCCAAGGTAAGTGATTTCCGCGTATTGTGAGTTTAATACAAGATTTATACATGGATGCAAGAATGAAAATTTATTGAAATTTGGGATTTTAAAGAACAACCTAGAAATGGGTATTTTGGATTTTGACCACGAATTTGGGGATGGAATTAAAAATAAATTATATATTTGAGTTCGTGAGGTCATGTGTAATAATTATCTTCAAAAAGTTTCGGAATCCGGGCACTTGGGCCCGAGGGTTGGTTTATCGATTTTTCGAGCGGAGTTGGAAATTGTTATAAATTGAATTATTATGAGTATTAGAGTATATATTTATGGATTTGCACCTTTATTCACTAGTTTTGGAGCGATGGGCATTGGTTTGAGTTGTTGGAAAGGCTTGGGAGCCGGCTATGAAACTTCAGAGCGAGGTAAGTCTCCTTTCTAACCTTGTAAGAGGGAATTAACCCCATATGTGAAATAATTCAATATGTGCTTCTATTTGTGGGGGCTACGTGTGCACGAGGTGACGAGAGTCCGTGCGTAGCTACTAATATGGTTATGTCCGGGTAGTCTAGGACCCAGATCATGTTATAATTGTGATTCTTGCATCCTACTTGTTAATATAAATTGCTTTTATCATATCGAAACTTGGTAAAGGAACTTTAAAAAGGTTAAACTTCATTTACCTGACCGTTAAATAAGAATTTGAAATTTAGCAATATGTTTCCCTTAATAAATCTTGAATTGGTTGTTTAATGTGTATTTTCTCTTTTGTGGAACGTGCAGAACGCCTCGGCCGGTTAAATAAATGCATCTATGGTTTGCGCCATTCGACCCTCGGCAGTGCACAATTTAAATATTTATGTTGGAGCGGGCCGTACGACCTCGGCATGATTTGCGCATGATATTTCTTTGGAATTGATAATAATTGATATTGTTTTCATTGCCCCGAGGTCCAAAAATATTAAATGACGAAAATAAATTTGGATATTTCTTATGAGCAAAAGAATTATTTACTTATTGCATGATATTGAGCTTACAGCCGTTCTACTTAATCCATGTTTAATTATATCATTGACATTTTATTTATAGCCCATAGTAAGTGTCGAAGTCGACCCTTCGTCACTACTTCTTCGAGGTTAGGCGAGATATTTACTGGGTACGTATTTTACGTACTCATACTACACTTGCTGCACATTTTTGGGCAGGTGCATATATGTCTAGAGGCCTTGTGGGCGTAGAGGCGCGATTATTGCGGGGATTTAGGTGAGTTGCATTTCAGTTACGAGTCCGCAACCAGCAAAGTCTCCTTCAGAGTATTTATATTTCTCATGTCCGAATTTATATTCCGGACAGATGTTGTATTTTATTTTACATTTCTAGTTGAGACTCATGCACTTGTGACACCGGAT
Source organism: Nicotiana otophora (assembly GCA_000715115.1). Lineage (NCBI taxonomy): Eukaryota > Viridiplantae > Streptophyta > Magnoliopsida > Solanales > Solanaceae > Nicotiana > Nicotiana otophora. Next base: position 80,216 of record AWOL01S0018450.1, read on the forward strand.
TTTGGGGTGGTTATGGGTTGTCCTGTATTGAAATTGTTAAAAATATTATTATTTATTTTGTAAATTCCATCTTTTACTATTTAATTGAAGGAAATGTGATTTCAAAAAAATATTAAAATGAGAACCAAGTATTTATTTTTGGCTTGCCTAACAGCGGTGTCCGGTGCCATCACGACCTTTAATGGATTTTGGGTCGTGACACGTTTGATCGGCTAGAATGGTCTTTCATATGTCAGACACTTACTCAGTTGAATTTTCCTAGACCTCTTATTCAACTTATAATGTCTGGCGTCTCACCATCATCCATCTACGTCCATATTAATGGTAGTCCGAGGAATATGCCAAGGCAACCCTTTATCTCCGTATCTATTTATTCTATCGATGGAAATGCTCTCTCATAGCATCAATACAACTGTGGACTACCAACTTTGGTCACCTATCAAACTCTCCACAAATGGACCAAGTATCTCCTATATTTTCTTTGCCGACGACATCATTCTCACCTCCAAATTAATGATGAAGAGTTGTCATACCATCATTGATACTTTAAACCATTTCACTGCTATCTCTGGCCAATCAATTAATTTTGTCAAGTCAAAAATTTTCTTCTCCAAAAACTGTGCGACCCATGATAAACAGTTTGCTTTGCACAATTTTAATATGTCAAAAGGACATAAATTTGGGAAATACCTTGGATTCCTCATCTTTACTAATAGACCTACGAAGGCCGATTTCTAATTTTTATTAGATAATTTTAAAACTTGACTGGAGGGATGGAAATCCAAACATCTCACAATGGCAGGATGAATGACTCTAATTCGTTCCACTCTAAACACTCTTTCTAACCACATTATGCAATACATCTCCGTCCCCAAAACCATCATATCACACTTGAATCGTTACCAGCGCAATTTTCTCTGGGGCACTACCGCATAGAAAAGAAAACTACACCTTCTAAAATTGAACACAATTACAAATCCAATATCGGCAGGAGGTTTGGGTATAGAAAGACTGGATACCAAAAACCAAGCCTTATTAGCCAACCTTGCATGCGTATATTCCATAACCTACTACAATTATGGGCGCGGGTCCTACTGTCCAAATATAAATGACAAAATGTCCTTTGTCCACAAAGCTCCTTTACTTGGAAAAATGTTTTAAAAGGATGGACGACGTTTCAAAAAGGCTACAAATGGCGTATAGCAAATGATAAACATATTAATTTCTTGTTTGATCCCTGGATTAAGCCTAATACCACTCTTAGATCTCTTATCCATGGTCCACTACTACCCAATGAGGAGCTCTCCACAGTCACCCAACACATCTCAAATGCCAGATAGAATTTCAAAACCACCTCATTCCAACTACCAGAAGATATCACACAACAAATACATAGCATATACCTATCCCACACATCCCTCCGATTTGACAAAATCATATGGGCCCTTATAACTGAGGGAGAAATTTCAGTTAAATCAAGTTACAAATCCATTAGCCCCACTACACCCTCAATCCCCCTTTACATGGATTTGGACACTCAAGCTTCCACCAAAACTATTACATTTTATCTGGATATGCTGTCATGATCGACTATCAACAAACAATTACCTTGCCAACCTCTCCATCATTACCTCACACCTTTGTCCCATTTGCCGATTGGCACTGGAAACCTCACAACACATCTTTTTCCAATACTACAAATATGATATTTTAACTTCAATACCACACAAGAGGGGGGGAGGGGATGATTTGTGTGGTGTCCAATGTTTTTCTTAAACTGATTATAAAAGGACCTGGTTCTTTTATGTGTTTCTTATACTACTGTTGTGGAATAATAAATGCAGAAATTAAAGAACATAAGGATTTTTATGTAAAATACACCTGGCTCAAAAGGTGAAAAAATCACGACCTACTTCCCAGTAGGATTTTCCCAGAACTCTTCACTAAATCACTGAGCCAAAAACTGCATTTACAAAAAACTTTTGTAAACCTAGGATTAACTCTAATCCCGTTGTGGCACACATCCTCTAACTGTTGCGACAACTTCAAGTTAACTCTAACTTGAATACTCTGAGTACCTATTACAATTGCCTCTAGATAAAGCTGAAAGGTACAATATGAAAACACCTACTACAATTGAACTAGGGGGGGGATGATTTGTGTGGTGTCCAATGTTTTGCTTAAACTGATTATAGAAGGACCTGGTTCTTTTATGTATTTCTTATACTACTGTTGTGGAATAATAAATGCAAAAATTAAAGAACACAAGGATTTTATGTGGAAAACACCTGGCTCAAAAGGTGAAAAAACTACGACCTACTTCCCAGTAGGATTTTCCCAGAACTCTTCACTAAATCACTGAGCCAAAAACTGCATTTACAAAAAACTTTTGTAAACCTAGGATTAACTCTAATCCCGTTGTGGCACACATCCTCTAACTGTTGCGACAACTTCAAGTTAACTCTAACTTGAATACTCTGATTACCTTTTACAATTGCCTCTTGATAAAGCTGAAAGGTACACTATGAAAATACCTACAACAATTGAACTAGAATAAAAGATAGACACTTGGAACTGCTTCTTCTATCTGGTTCATGTAGCTTCAGGTTCGCACACTTGTATCATACACGAACTGCTTGCAAAATGCCTTGCTATTTGGCTCTCAATTAACGTTTAACTTCTGCTTTTATGCGTTACCTGTAGAGTGAGAACATTCTGCAATATATAGAGTTAGTAGATGAAGAAATAACTAAAGTTCTAATGCTATTCTTCATTGGTGGAAGAGTTCTAGTTGATCTCAACCTCTAACTCCTCCCTTATCTTGGATAGTGTTTTCTTTGATTAAAGAGTCTTTTTCCTTATCAATTATGCAACTCTTTTCGATCAAGAGATATTAATTAGACCAAGTTAAGATTATCTCCTTCACGTGCATCCCATATGCTTGAATCTGCCCGTGTCTATGCACACAAGGGATGGACCAGGTTCATGCCTGAGCTTCCTTTGTCAATCTTCAAAACTAACCTTCACTTAGGCCAACAAATTTCCCCTTTTTGATGATGACAAACTCTGTGGTTTTTATAAGTTTAGGCCCTATTTCAATTTAGCCCAATATCAACACAACTTTAGAACAATTTCCACTTATCATAAAGGACTAGGTTCATTAGGTTATGAACATCACTGTTCAATGTGTAAAGCACAACATTTTCCCTATTTTGGCATCATCGAAAAGCTGCATAACAAATGTGAGAAAACCAGATTCTAAAACTTACTCATGGCTACTAGGGCTACTTCAAATGCAATCATGGATTAATCATCATTGATCAAGCTAATAATTTTAACCATCAAATTAATATAAACAAACAGTTAGAGCAAAAACCAACAAATTTCATTGATACTTGATATGATTCTTCACAAAGCATAAAAAGAGATAAAAATACTGAAAACATGAGCAAAAGAAAGAAACATCCCAGACTGGGTCACTGAAGGATCTACACTAGGCTAGGAGCTTAAGGCTGGGAAGAACTAGGTGCTTGGTTTTTGGCTTGGAGGAATTTCAACATATCCTGAAGAATGCCATCATTCTTCTCCTTTTCTCTTGCCAGCTCAGTTCTGAGAGCATCTCTCTCATTCTCCACCTCAGCCAACCTTTTCTTCAGCCTCTCAATCTCAGCATCCTTAGCCCCGCTTTCTTGCACCAGGACTCGCACCATGCTATTCACTAGTACCTTCTTAGATGAACTAGGTTCTTCACTAATAATTCTCTTGTTTAAGTCTAAATTTGCCAAAATAGAGAAAATATCACTAAAGATTAATGAGTCATTTTAACACATGGCACAAGAGTATACTATCGAAGGTATGAGTCTGAGTAAAAATTAATCTAATTATATACACATTTTTAGAATTTCTCACCAAAAATAATTTTTTTTTCAATTTTTTTTTGTTGTGAATTCTGAACTGGTCCTTTTAGGTGATCTTAATCATCCTTAATTCTAACTTTTTCCTTTCAAAGTGATCTCTACTTAGGGATTTTGTTAAGATGTCAGCTATTTGCTTGTCAATAGCACAAAATTCCACAGTGATCAACCCTTTTTCATAGTTATTCCTCAAAACGTGATGCCTAACATATATGTGCTTAGTTCTCTTGTGATGAACCGGGTTCTTGGTCATACCAATAGCACTAGTGTTATCACAAAAAATGGGGATACAACCAACATCAATTCTAAAGTCCATTAATTGTTGTCTGATCCACAACAATTGAGCATAACATGAAGCAACATCAGCATACTCAGCTTTAGCAATAGATAAGGCCACTAAATTTTGCTTTTTGGTAGCCCAAGACACAAGACATGAGCCAAGAAAGTGTGCCAAACCTGAGGTGCTCTTTCTATCCACTAGAAAACCTGTATAATCAATATCAGCATATCCCACTAGATTGAAATTACTACCTTTTGGATACCATAGATAGAGATCAGTGGTGCCTTTTAGATATCTCAAAATTCTCTTGACAACAGTCATGTGAGACTCCTTTGGATTTGGCTGAAATCTTGCACAAAGGCCTACACTGAAAATAATGTCAGGTCTACTAGTAGTGAGATACAACAATGAGCCAATCATTCCCCTAAACAACTTCTAATCAACAAATAATCCAGGTTCATCTATATCCAACTTTGTAGCTGTTGCAATAGGAGTGTCAATTTCTTTGGAATCTTCCATTTTAAACCTTTTAAGCAACTCTTTTACATACTTCTGCTGATGAATCATAGTTCCATTTGATTTTTGTTTAATTTATAAGCCTAAAACGAAATTAAGCTCACCCATCATGCTCATTTCAAATTCACTTCCCATTAATTTAGCAAATTCTTTACTTAACTTATCAGTAGTTGCTCCAAAGATTATATCATCAACATATATCTGAACTACCAAGAGATCTTTACCTTTTTCTTTCAAGAACAAAGTATTGTGAATTTTACCTCTCTTGTAGTCATGCTCAAGCAAAAACTTTGATAATCTTTCATACCATGCTCTTGGCACCTGCTTGAGCCCATAAAGTGCTTTGTCAGGTTTGTACACACGATCAGGACTTTCCTTGCTTTCAAGCCCCGGAGGTTTCTTGGCAAACACTTCTTCCTTTAGATAGCCATTAAGGAAGGCACTCTTGACATCCATCTGGTGAAAGGTGAATTCCATGTAAGCAGCAAAGGCTATAAGGAGTCTTATTGCTTCCAACCTTGCGACTGGAGCAAAGGTTTCATCATAGTCTATGCCCTCCTCTTGGCTATATCCTTGAACCGCCAATCTTGCCTTGTTCCTTGTAATTGTTCCATCTTCATCAAGTTTGTTTCTGAAGACCAATTTTGTGCCAATTACTGATCTGTCCTTGGGTCTTGGTACCAGATGTTAAACTTAACTCCTTAAAAATTGGTTGAGTTCATCTTGTATTGTATTTATCCAGTCTGCATCCTGCAAAGCCTCAATAACATTTTTAGGTTCAATAAGAGATAAGAAGGCATCAAAAGTACAAAGAATTGTTTAATAAAGTTCTGGTTTTGATTCCAGAGGTTGGATCAGTTATTATGTTCTCAATGGGATGAGAACTTTAATACTTGTAAGATTTTACAACCAACTGGTTTCCCTTTGATGTTCCTTCAATGCTTTGTTGCTGTGGAACAGGTTCATGGATAGGTTCCCTTAATGTTTGGGGATTATTTTCTCTTTGTTCTGTTCCCCCTGTCATGTTGCCCTGGGTGGAAGAACCTATTCCATCACCTGTTCCTTCCTCTAGTGCAACTTCAGTCTGGGCTGTCGTTTCATTTGAGTTTCTCACTAGCCCAATTGCTTCATCATCATGTTCCTGCCTCTTAGAAAGAATATTAGTTTCATCAAAAACCACATGAACACTTTCTTCAACATACATAGTTCTTTTGTTATAGACCTTATAAGCTTTACTATGTGAACAATATCCCAAGAATACTCCCTCATTACTTCTGGGATAAAACTTGCCTAGGGAGTCTTTACCATTGTTGTGCACAAAGCACTTGCATCCGAATGCCCTAAGATGGGATATATTTGGTTTTCTCCCTTTAAGTAACTCATAGGGAGTCTTCTCAATAAGAGGTCTAGTCATGCACCTATTTATGATGTAGCATGCAGTATTTACAACTTCTGCCTAGAAGTTATGGGGCCGTTTACTAGAAAGAAGTATAGTCCTAGCCATATCTTCAAGTGTCCTATTATTTCTTTCAACTACTTCATTTTATTATGGAGTCCTAAGAGCAGAAAACTTATGATCCATGCCATGCTCATCATAAAATTCAGCAAATTTAGTATTTTCAAATTCAGTGCCATGATCAGACCTAATTGATGCAAGTTGATTACCTAGTTGTTTTTGAATTTTTCTAACAAAAGAAGTGAACATATAAAATGATTCATCTTTAGATGTTAAAAACAATATCCAAGTAAACCTAGAGTAATCATCAACAAGCACCATCACGTATCTTTTATCACATCTGCTTAATGTTCTCATTGGACCACAGAGATCCTTGAACTTGATGTTAGGCAACCCTATCACCAGGTCCTTGGAGACTAATTTGTTGAGTTGACTCAGACTTGCATGTCCAAGTCTCTTATGCCCAGGGGGGGGGGATCATTGTCCAACACACTTAAGCAAGTGAATTCATTTTCTGAAAGTGTAGACAGATCTACAATATATATATTATTCACTCTTTTTCCATGCAAAACAATCTTGTCAGTGGTAAGATTAATCATAAAATATTTGGTAGAGGTGAATGCTACCAAGTTACCTCTATCACACAGTTGTGATACACTGATTAGACTGTATTTTAGGCCATCTATCAAGTAGACATTCTCAATAGAGTGAGAATCAGTCTTACCTACCTTTTCAACCCCAATGATCTCACTTTTTTTCCCATTTCCAAAGGAGATATTACCTTCTTTAAGGTCCTCAAGTGAAAGGAACTGGTTCTTGCTTCCCGTCATATGCTTTGAGCAGCCATTATCCATGTACCATATTTGGCTGCTCCCCTTCACTTGGACCTGCAAAAGGAAATCAAGGGTTAGTCTTAGGAACCCAAACTAGTTTGGGTCCCTTTCTATAGGTAAAAGGATGAATCAAATTTCTTTTAGCCCAACTTGGCAGCCTATTTTTCCCTAGAACAAAATTTTTATTCTTTTGATCTGCCTTTTCTTTCACAGTGCAATCACTCTTGTAGTGACCAGTGTTTCCACAGTGTGTGCAAATCTTATTCTTAAAGAGTGTTAGGTACTTATTTTTGGGATCCCATTCAGGTGCAGAGTTCCCAAAGCTAAGTCCCTTTATGTTGCTACTATGGTGTTCTTGTAGCCATGAAAGTGCATTAGTGGACCTGTTCCATTTACATGTTCTATCAAGCTCATGTTTAACCTTTGTTAAGTCCTCTTTCAAAACTCTTACATTTTCTTCCTTTTTTATACAGCTCATCTTTAACCTTCCTTAAGTCATCCTCTAGGTTGAGTTGCATATCACTTGCTATCTCTTTTCTTGTCCCTAACTTTAACTTTATATTTTCAGATCTAAGTTCTAAGACAGTTGTATCAAGTGCATAAACCTGGTTCTTCAAAATAGTATTTTCCTTTTCAGTTTTATAAATGTTTATTTCCAGGTTTTTGCATTCTGCTTTTAAAAAGTTACACTCTTTTGACAATTGTTCTTTTTCAGAACTTATATTCTTAGATTCATCAATTAAAGTTAGCAACAATTCTGATAGTCTATCTTTAGAAAGGAGTTTAATTTTATCCTTAAGGTCCAGAAAACTTATCTCAGATTCTTCATCAGGTTCATCTTCATATTCTCAAATTGCTATGAGAGTTCGTTCAACATTATCATTAGTGTCCTTATCTGAACTATCTTTCCAAGTAGCAACCATTGCTTTGGATGACCTTTTGTTGTAGTTATTCTTGTCATGAACCTGTTCCTTCTTTCTGTTCCTTCTTTCAGATTTCTCCTTTTCCTACTCGACTTCCCACATAGGACAGTTCTTGATCACGTGGTTCTTTTTACCACACTTGAAGCACCCATCAGTCATCTGCAAGTGATCTATTTTACTCTCCTTCCACAAAGAATAGTAGTGATCATTGAATAGTGGTGGCCTAGTGATGGATTGCTCTTTACAGTTTTCAGGTAGTGCACTCATCTTGATCCTTTCCTAAGGTGTTAGCCTCTTCAAGGATAACCCGCTCTGATACCAATTGATGTTTTAACTTCGATACCACACAAGAGGGGG
>AWOL01S0018450.1:89759-100198 GCA_000715115.1 Nicotiana otophora
GGGGGGGGGGGGATGATTTGTGTGGTATCCAATTTTTCGCTTAAACTGATTATAGAAGGACCTGGTTCTTATATGTGTTCCTTATACTACTGTTGCGGAATAGAAAATGCATATATTAAAGAACACAAGGATTTTTATGTGGAAAACACCTGGCTCAAAAGGTGAAGAAAACCACGACCTACTTCCCAATAGGATTTTTCCAGAACTCTTCACTAAATCACTGAGCTAAAAACTGTATTTACAAAACACTTTTGTAAACCTAGAATTAACTCTAATCCCGTTGTGGCACTCAGCCTCTAACTGTTGCGACAACTTCAAGTTAACTCTAACTTGAATATTCTGAGTATCTATTACAATTGCCTCTTGATAAAGCTGAAAGGTACACTATGAAACACCTACTACAATTGAACTAGAATAAAAGACAGACACTTGGAATTGATTCTTCTATCTGGTTCATGTAGCTTCAGGTTCGCACACTTGAATCACACACAAACTGCTTGCAAAATGCCTTGCTATTTTGCTTTCAATTCACATTTAACTTCTGCTTTTGTGCCTTACCTGTAGAGTGAGAACATTCTGCAATATATAGTGTTAATAGATGAAGAAATAACTAGAGTTCTAATGCCACTCTTCCTTGGTGGAAGAGTTCTAGTTGATCTCAACCTCTAACTCCTCGTTTATTTTGGATACTGTTCTCTTTGATTAATGAGTCCTTCTCCTTATCAATTATGTAACTCTTTTCGATCAAGAGATATTAATTAGACCAAGTTAAGCTTATCTCCTTCACGTGCATCCCACATGCTCGAATCTGCCCGTGTCTATGCACACAAGGGATGGTCCTAGTTCATGCCTGATCTTCCTTTGTTAATCGTCAAAACTAACCTTCACGTAGGCCAACAAAATCCAACAACCTATGGTCGCAACTAAACATCTCAACCACCATCCAAAAGTTCATGGCCGACAACCACAATCAAACCCACTGGGTATATCACTTCCTCAAACTGCCTTTTGATGCATGCCCTAAAAATATACCTCCTAAAACTTTCTTCTCCTTTTGCCTTTGGCAAATCTGGTTAACTCAAAACAATATGTTTTTGAAAATAAAAACATACCGATTAGTCGCCCACTTGTAATATCAAAGGCCCCGGAATACTACTTCCTTACAAACAATAGTCTCTGATCGCCTCAAAAATTCCCACTCCACGTTAAATGGCATCCACCACCACATAATCATTATAAGTTAAATATAGATGGCTCATTTACATCTCAAAACAGGGGATTGGAGGTGTCTTTCGCAACTCTATGGGGAATTGGAATTTAGGCTTCTCCAAACACATTTTGGCAGCCTCTATTGTAGAGGTTGAACTGCATGCACTTATGCTAGGTCTCCAACTAGCAAAACAATATGACCTACTGCCACTCCTCATCGAAGTGGATGCAAACGAAGTACTATCTCTCCTTAAAAAGGACCACCCCTTGTACATTAATTTCCTTGATGATTGCAGGTCATTGATCCAACAACTGGATGATCCTCTCATCTAGCACATATACAGGGAGCAAAATTATGTAGCAGACAACTTAGCCAACTATGGAGCACACATGCCAATTGGAATCAACTTGGAGCTTTTTGCGCACCCCACCCCCCCCACACCTTTTGTCACCACAATCTACCAAGCTGACTGTGCCGAAGCGACTTACAAAAGATTTGTCAATGTCTGTATTTTTTATAGTTACAACTCCCACCCCCCTCTGTGCATCCACCACAGGCAGTCGCTCCCCCTAATAGAATATGTACTACTTTTGATTGTAATGAACCCATATTGAGTGCTGCAAACAATCCTTGTATTAGCAACTATGTAACTAGGGTGCAAACTATGCAACCCACTCCCCGTATCTCGTTACCTACTTAATGAAAAAAAATATCTCCTTTGATGACAAAAAAAAAACATTAATAACGTCCATCAACATAACAGTTTTTCTCAAACAATCAAATGAGCTCCAACAGTGAACAGGACTGCATAACAGTGGTTGCTAAACGGAGAAAACAGTAAAGAGGAAAGGGCCCTCAACTCAGGAAAACGGAAATACAGTAGTAGATCATACCAAACTTGGCAAGTCAGTGATACACATTATTAAACCAAAGTTTATCGCTTCAAAAAATGGAACTATATTCCATATGATGACATTAGTTATGATGACATATTTCTTATCTATTATTTAGTTTGATGTATTAAATCTTTGCACGTTCTAAAAGAATTGTTTGTTTACAAAAATAACCTCCTAACCAGTCCATCACTTTATCTTTTTAAAAAAAATATATGTTTGAGAAATGTTTTTATATCAAAAGGATTTTAAAAAATTATTTGATTTGTCTACCTATATTGTAGTATAAAACTTAATATTTATTTATAAAAAAAAATATGTTAAGTATTTATTTATTTACTAGGGATATAATTTTATTTGTTACTTTCTTGAATTATTTTAAATTTGCATTAATATAATAGCATTTTTTAATCAAGCATAAATTTTGAAGGATAATTTTGTCTTTAACTAAGTTCATGCATGCATTAAAACTCACTACATTGCTAATATCATAATTTCTTATGCATATGATAATATCAAATATGATATATAACTAATGTTTGCATAACTAATACATAAATTTAAAAAATATACTAAATAAAATATTACTAATACACAAAGGTAATGCATCATGCCAAACCACCTAAGGGCAGATAATTATTATTCACATTAGCTCAAATAGAGACAACCATCAAATGGAAGCGAACGGGGAATTATTGCCGGCCAAGTTCGAACCCATCGCAAAACAGACAGAAATTCAATAGCAAACGATTAGGAAAATCAACAAAACAGAGCAACGCAAATATCAGGACGCTACTCAACGGTGACGTGCACCAGAGCAACAGTCAACAGTACTACGGCAGTAGGGTTGCCGGAAGTTATAAAATCGGCCAGATTCCGATAAACTCCGGCAAAACAAACAACCTCAGATCCGGTTTAGCCTGTAAAATAAAAAAGGCAAGGACGTTACAGAGAACATGATAAACGAGGTCGCCGGTAATGGAGTTTTTCCGATTGGATCTGAACTAAATTCCGGTAAAACGTTTTCAGCCTTAATCTCTTTTTTCCCGAAGATCTGGAAAGTAAAATGCAAAATAAGGCAAGAGAGCTAATGACTGTTAGAGTTCACATTCCAGTAAGGGGCCGTGGTTTCCGGCGCCTTAAGTGCGAGATGAGGGAGAAACAGTGGGGAAAGAGGAGGGTGCTCGCCGAAAAACATAAGGCCGCCCAAATCTAAAAATATCCACCCCTCAATAGTTGCGATTCGTCACGGAAGCGATGCTGGGAAGCATTTTCCGGTGAAGCCAAAGTCAGTGGTTGTAATGACGAGGCGAGGGAGAAAGATGATAACAGTGGTGTGGTTACTGGTGGTCCACCGGCCATCCAAGCTCGCCGGAGCGGCAGCGGCGACAGACCCTAGAAGAGAGAGGGTTGAGAGCAAATAGGGGCACTTATGCACAAAATGAGATTTTTTTCTCTATACTACTATCCGTACCCGCGCAACGAAAAATATTAAATATAATTTTTATAAAAAAATATTATTTAAAAAATATAATAGGCACAAAGGTGCAAATAGTATTATTGTATAAACATATAAAGGCATTAAATATTCATACATCCAGGCCATAAAGAAATATTTTGTTGTAAAGAGCTAGTGAGGACAACATTAGTAAGAAATGCAATGCAGTAAGCCATTGAAAACCAGTATAGTTGCATCGCGCCAATGCAAGACAAACAAAAGAAGAAATAGATAGATTACCAGAATATATCTGAACCGTCATATTTTTCTTTTATCCAGTTGGATAATGTATCAATCGATGCAGGGTCCACAATATCCACCGGCCACCCAAGCTCGCCGGAGCGGCAGCGGCGGCAGACCCTAGAAGAGAGAGGGTTGCGAGCAAATAGGGGGCACTTATGCACAAAATGAGATTTTTTTCTCTTATTATATACTAGTATCCGTATCCGCGCAACGCACGAAAAATATTAAATATAATTTTTATAAGAAAAATACGGTAGACACAAAGGTGCAAATAGTATTGTTGTATAAACATATAAAGGCATTGAATATTCATACATTCAGGCCATAAAGAAATATTTTGTTGTAAACAGCTAGTGAGGACAACATTAGTAAGAAATGCAAAGCAGTAAGCCATTGAAAACCAGTATAGTTGCATCGCATCAATGCAAGACAAACAAAAGAAGAAATAGATGGATTTCCACTATATCTTAACCGCCATATTTTTCTTTTATCCAGTTGGATAATGTCTCAATCGATGCAGGGTCCACAATATCCAGTTGATGAAACCTTTGTGTAGATAACTCTCGGTGCTTTTTCCCCAAGGCTAGTCTCTGGCTATGTAAGAACTATCATTAGGCCATGTTATGCCAGTTGATGAACAATCTGTATTTGCACCGGTTCATGAAATATTATTTATAAACCAATGACAGATAATAACAACCCGGTTAAAAATTACCCATAAGTAAATGTCTGCTTCTATTTTTTTTTCCTATAGAGATTGTGTGATGGCGTTGTTACTCTTTGAGCGAAAACCAGCAACCAACAATGGAAACTTAACTATAAAACCAAACAACTAATCAAGTCCCTACTATGAGACAACTGATGGATTTATGATATGGAAAAAAGAAGCCAAGCGAAGCAGGAGTTAGGCCATTATGAATATTAGCAAATCGTCATGGTTAAGTAGCTTTAGCCATGGGAGAAACCCAAGTCGTCTCCGATTCCATCTTGTAAAGGCAGTTTAGATTGTAAAATTTGCCCGTAAATATAATTTTGGAACATTTATGTATTTTTTGTATTTAACTTATCTTTTAAATATATTTATTGTGTAGACGCTATAGATATATGGACTGCAATATGGAAAAACAAATTGTAGTGTGTGCGACTATATATTTTATCCATTAGAGTACATTTGGAACGTTTATACATAATCTTAATGGATATGCATAAATATTCTTCGGATGAAGATATATGGATTTTATAATTGGTCTTCTTCCAACAAATTCGTCATCGTTATGAAGTTTTACCAATGACAGAAATAAAAACGTCGTCTCCACTGGTGCATATTTGGTCTCAACACGTGCCATAAGTTTCACTACTGCATATCAAAGGAACTACATGCCATAAGTTTCTCCCTGTTGTTGCATAGTCTTTCACAAGTTGTAGTTTATGCTTTTGCTTATAAAAGTGGTGTTATGTTTGATATTTATTCTTGATGTGTATGTTATTCAGGGAGCTATAATGGGGCCACTAATAAGTACGGTCCTAATTAAAATCAAGGATTTGTATGTTGAGTTTGTTTAGGAATGGCACACGGAATAAGGTTAACAACTCTAAGTTTCCAATGCATGGTGAAATGAAAAGCACGCTAAGAAAGGTTGCTTCGATCCCCCTTCCTGTGCAACAGTCCACCAGTAGTGGAAGATCAGAAGCCATGAGAAGTGATGCAACTTGTTTGATGAGGTAACATTGTATGTACCGAACATCTTCTTGATTAAAGTTTTGTTTTGTGTGCTGCTTGTATTGGACTCTCATCGTCAATGTTCTAGCGATAATTGGAAGTTAGTTATTTCTCCAGTTTTGTTAATTTGTGTTCATAAGTTGCGAGTTCTTTGGCTATTGGGCAGTTAGTTTAGAGTACGTTGTACATTTATGTGCCAATCTTCTAGACATTTTTGTTTGATTTAAAGGTATGGAGCAGTGGCGAACGGATATATGGTGAGGGGTTTAATTGAATCGTTTTGGTACTCCAATTTTGTGCCCCAGCAGTCCTTCATCTTCTAATTTCCCATGGGTAGTAACATAATCAATGTCCTTAGTCTCATGTGTATCAGCAGCAGCATGTGGCCTATGCATCTCTTCACGGAAGCGGGAAGCGTAAGGATTCTCCAGACTTGTTGGTGCTCCAATATTTTCATGCCCCTGCAGTCCTTGGCGTTCTTGTTTTCCATAGGCAGTAGCATGATCAATGCCCTTAGTCTCAGCAAAAGGTAATCTATGCCTCTTCAGGGAAGTGGGAGGCGTGGGGATTCTCCAGAGTTGGTGCTCCAATTTTATGCACATGCAATCCTTGATCTTCTAATTTCCTATGGGCAACATGATCAGTGCCAATCTTCTAGACATTTTTGTTTGATTTAAAGGTATGGAGCAGTGGCGAACGGCTATAAGGTGAGGGGTTTAATTGAATCGTCTTGGCTGGGTTTAATTAATGACTCTGACTATATCTACAAATAGCAAAAACTTAACCATAAACCTGCATTCAACTACATACTGAAGAATCCGAGAAATTCCTAATGCAATAAAAGATTTACAAATGACCCGATTATTTTAACCAAAATCAAAATCCAAAATAGTTAAACCATAGATAATGCTAATCTTTCTAATATACTTTACATGACAAAACTAATATTTGTAGAGTCAAAAACAGGATGTTAGCCTAAAATGACCTCGAAAAGTTAGTGTTCGAAGCTAAATGCTGCATTTTGTATTAATAATCAACCTCAAGGGCAAAGCGAGGCTGCAAAGATATGTAGGCATCTAACGCATTCCATAAACCAGAAACATACTAATAGTACTGAGATACGCGCCTCTGTGATTGTACACAATATATTTGGATGGTGACGTTGTTCCGGAAGTATAATAGACACTGAAACAATGTAAAAGATTTATTTCTGTTCTGCCACTCAACAAACATCCACTGAATCTGCAATTATACATTGAATTGCATGTTCATACAGTGCCGAACCCTGAAGGCTACTCCCACCAGGATTTATGTATCCTCCCAGAAAGAATACCTAAAGTTTTACAAAAATAAAGGCTTTCAAGCATTGCCACCGGACATTGTTCATCTACCATTATCATCTTGCAGGGACAGTCTCTTCTATCTATCAGTAGCTTTCATTCAATCATCTAGTAATCGTATCCTGAAAATGAAATTAATCACAAATTTCAGTTAACTGGAGTTCTGGCAGACGACACACCAGTTAATCACAAATTTCAGTTAACTGGAATTCCATGGCTCTTCATAACTCCCAATCATATACAATATAACCTGAAAGTAATGACTCTGACTATATCTACAAAGAGCAAAAACTTAACCAAAAATCTGCATTCAAGTACATACTCAATAAGTAGACCAATTCCTAATGCAAGAAATTTACAAATGACCAGATTATTTTAACCAAAATCAAGATCCAAAAGTTTAACCATAGATAATGCTAATCTTTCTAATATACTTTACATGGCAAAACTAATATTTGTAGAGTCAATAACAGGATGTTGGCGAAAATAAAAAGCTGAAAGCTAAATGCTGCATTTTGTGTTAATAATCAACCTCAAGGGCAAAAGCGAGGCTCAAAAGATATGTAGGCATCGAACCCATTGTAAAAAACAGAAACATACTATAGTACTGTTATACGCGTCTCTGTGATTGTACACAACTCATTTGGATGGTGACGTTTGTTCCGGAAGTATAATAGACACTGATTGGAGCAAATTCAGCTGTTTTGCAACTTTTATTGTAAAATTGAAACAGAGTACTGCCAAAAGATGTTCGTATTCGTGAATGTCATTAGGCGACAATGTCTCAGGTATAGGAGCAGAGGGATTCTTAGATTCAGAGACTACCACAAGAATTGGTGGTTTAATTGTTTTTTCTTTCGATAGAAGACTGATTGCTCGTTCCGCAATTTGGAGCAAATGCTGATCATCAAATATGATTTTGGCTTCTGAATGTCTTAGTAAGCCACGTATCGTTGAGGAATCAAGACCTTTTATTTTATGGACAAATAACTGCTCCAACCTTTGGTTAAACTATACTGCTAACCATTAAATACATAGAGTTCCAATTACCATAGTTGTTGTCAAATCAACCATGAAAACTAAAAGAAAAATGCAGTGAAAATCTCTACACCAAAGAAAAGCAGTCCGAAAGGTCACCTGAACCCCTTAAAAATGCAGCTCTAAAGCCACCATAGTTGCTCCAAACCAGCCATGAATCACCTCTAAACCTCCATTAAAACCACCCTTAAACTCCATCGACCCACCACGACAACAAATAAAGAATAGCCATGTAAAAACTCACTTAAAACTGCATACAAGCAGTTCACAAGGCACCAAAAACTCATCTGTTAAATCCAAAAAACCCAACCTATAAATTTACTTCTTAGCAACTGCAACACTTAGTTTTTTAACAGAATATGCAGCAATTTTCTAAAGTTTCACGGACAGTTCCTCTTGTAATAAAGCATCTCCCAAGTATGAGCTAACGACTATCGAACAAATATTGAAAGGATGAATTGAAATCTTGACTTCATCAACAAATATATTCAACATTCGATTAATTCAAATAACTAACATGTTCAGAAAAAAAATAACTGAAAGAGAAAACTAAGCAATGATTATCGACTACCGGTATTTCCTTTCAAAACCAACTTAGAGAAGGAAAAATAAAATTTTGAAAGCAAAAGTCATTGTAGTACAGCCAATTATGGATTCTTTTCTTTTTTTTTTAATCACTCTTCGAACCTTGTTGCTAGAAAGTTGACAATTAAGGTCATCATCTGCTGCTACTCCTGATGCCTTATTGGAGGATCTAGTTCTTTTGTCATACGTTTTCAAAAGAGATATTTTTGCTTTCCAATGTGCACTATCTTCTACCACAGATGATCCACTTTCTGATATGCTTTTTTTATGGGAGTTTGTGAAGTAGACGTAACTTGACTTTCGGCCATAAAATCCTACAAAAATAGAAAAAGTGGAGAAGCAGTTGGAGAGCGATAAAGTCCTTGATTGTATAATTTTTACTATTGCTTTAAAACTAAATAATTAATAATGTCATAACACTATTAATTTTTGGATGATTACCCCAAATAGTTTCTCTCCACCCGAACTTTGTCCATCAGGAATCTCTGAATTCTGTTACAAAGAAAAATATCATAAAATAAACATTAATATTTGAAAGTAACATACCGATAGACAACTTAATTTAGTTGTCATTAGTGTATTTGGAGTTTTCTTGTGATGACCCAAAATGTCATCTTTAAATTTAATAATTAATTTTGTGTTCTAAGACCTCGAAAAAAACTATTTATCATTTCTTGACTTGCGTGCACTATCCGTAAAATTTTCTGAAAAGTTTTTATGTGAAAAAATGGATTAAAAATATGAATTAGAGTTTTAAAACTCAATTGAGTTGACTTTGGTCAACATTTTGAGCAAACGGACTCGGATCAGTATTTTGACAGTTCTGGTGGGTCGGTATCATGAATTGGGACTTGGGCGTATATCCGAAATCAAATTTCGAGGTCCCTAGCCCGAGATATGGAATTTTGAAGAAAAATTAAAAGTTTAAATTCAAATAGCGATCGGATATCGAATTATGTACAAACGACCCCGGAATAGAATTTTGATGATTCCAACCGTTCCGTATGGTGATTTTGGACTTAGGAGCGTGATCGAAATTTTATTTTGAAAGTTCGTAGTGAAATGGATAAAATAGGAATTTAAAGTTTGGAAGTTTGACCGGGGAGTTGACTTTTTGATATCGGGGTCGAAATCCAGTTCTGAAAATTTTTACAGCTCTGTTATGTCATTTATGACTTGTGTGTAAAATTTGAGGTCAATCGGACTTGATTTGATAAATTCCGGCATCCAATGTAGAAGTTAAAAATTCTTAGTTTGATTAAGCTTGAATTGTGGTATGATTCGTGGTTTTAGCGTTGTTGTGATTTAGAGGTTCGACTAAGTTCGGATGATATTTTATGACTTGTTGGTATATTTGGTTGAGGTCCCGAGGGCCTCGGGTGAGTTTCAGATGGTTAACAGATCAAAAAGTTGGATTTAAAACAGCTGCTATAATTTTTCCTTTCTGCTGGAAATTGTGGCCCAAGATCGAGCTCTCACGATCGAGCTCCCAAGGTTGAGCTCCCGAGATCGAGCTTCCGAGATCGAGCTCCCAAGATCGAGCTCCCTGATCGAGCTCCCCTGATCGAGCTCCCTGATCGAGCTCCCTGATCGGGCTGGACAGATCTG
The DNA here is from genome assembly GCA_000715115.1 of Nicotiana otophora. Classification (NCBI taxonomy): domain Eukaryota; kingdom Viridiplantae; phylum Streptophyta; class Magnoliopsida; order Solanales; family Solanaceae; genus Nicotiana; species Nicotiana otophora. The sequence goes on from AWOL01S0018450.1 coordinate 99,895, forward strand.
TAAGTTATAAAAACAGAGGCGTTCAACCCATTTGCCATTTTTGACAAACTTGAGCTTGAACAGAGGCGACTTTTGACAGATTTTCAAGGAAAGACATTTGGGGTAAGTGATTCCAACTCAGATTTGGTTTATATACATAAATATATCATTGTTTTCACCATTTAATTAGTGTTTTGAGATTGAAATTTGGAAAATTTTAGAAATCTCATAGAAACGAATGTTTTGAGATTTCGGTATCGATTCGGAGTCGGATTTGAGTGAAACTAGTATGGTTAGACTCGTAATTGAATGGGTTGTCGGATTT
>AWOL01S0018452.1:3887-23528 GCA_000715115.1 Nicotiana otophora
GGTATACTCATGCTACTCTCTGCACATGTTTTTCGTGTGCAGATCCAGGTGCACCTTATCAGCCGCACTATCAGTGAGCCGGGACAGCTTTGGAGACTTCAAGGTAAATCTGTAGCGTTCGCAGACCTCGAAGTCCCTTTTCACTCTTTCTCATGTCCATTATCTTTTGTATTTTTCCTTGTTAGACTCTGATGTATAGAGACACTAGATTTTTCCTTCTGTAGTTTGTGATTTACGATGTTCCGGGTTTTGAAATTTATTGTGTATGTTTGAACAGTTGGTTAAATTTATATTTTTATTTCACTATTCCGCAAAAATGTTAGGCTTACCTAGTTGTAGAGACTAGGTGCCGTCACGACATCACACAGAGGGAAAATTGGGTCGTGACACAAACATGTCTCGCGATAATAAATAAAATACTATTTTATCATATCTAATAAGGTTGATTCACTTAATTAAAAATAAAAACATAATTGCATACAAAATTATAGAATGCAGAAACCCAGACTAACTCAGGTTTGCAGATTGTATAATAACAGAAAATTGAATCACGTGAATTTCTCCTTTCTAGAAGTACAATATCAATACATTTATCCTAAAATAGTAAAAACATGAAAAGAGTAGAAGTCAATGTAAGTCCAAATAGACATAATAATTACCAAGCTACGACATCGATGTAGTACAGCGCAAAAAAGCAAAATCGAACAATATGGATAGTTGAGAAAATACAAGTAACATAGAATCAATTTAAAAGTATTTATTAATCTAATAACAATAATGCAAAATTGAACAAAATAGAGCATAACCATTTACTTATCGAAATATTTCTATCTCCATATAATTACCTCAAATTATTCAACGTTTAATCCTTATATGCGACCAACCCTAAACGAAAACAATATATTTTCTTTTAAACAAAATAGAGAATCAATAATATTATTCGAGAAGTTTGCGGAGTTTGTTACCTTCTTTGGAAGAGTGCCACAATTTAAAACCAGTATTCCTTACAAAGTCTATGATGAAGAATATTGTGCAAATCAGAAGTGGATCCAGAATTTAAACATTATGGGTTCAACTTTTAAGGTTTTTAGCATTGAATCCATTATAATTTTAAAGTTATGAGTTCATATCTATATTTTTGTAATTTTAGTGAATTTTTACATATAAATTTTTACTCAGTTATGGGTTCAATTGAACCCGTCGCCAGAACACTACATCCACCCGGTGTGCAATGACTTCTGATAGGCTATATGTATATCCCTGTTGTGTTTTGATGATCTAACAAACTTACTGTCAAGAACCAGATAAGGAACCTGTTACACATTCTCAAGACCTTAAGATCAAAAGGTTCTAGCCTGGGATATGGTTCAACTCTTCAGAGTCAAAGGAATAACAGATGGAACAAATAGCTACCGTTTCCCGAGGAAACTGCACAAGTCAGCTGTCCCAGCTGTAAAATTACTGCCTGCACACGCCACAGTGAAGAAACAGTGTAGCAGTCAACTTTATGGAGAATGCCCTTTACCTAACTTGCTTACATCGTTCATGTGATATCACAAATGAGTTATTTACACCAAGCAAAGGAAAAACAAAACACTTGCACATTCAAGAATTGATCAAGCATTTTCTCTCAAGTCTGTGCCAATCTTGCAAGTGATTCTCAAGGGCATCAAGAACAAAGAACAACATAACGAAGGATCAGTTTCATGTATTGAGTCATTACATGTCCTTAGTTGTGTTGCACCTTTGTTAAAGTTCTTTACTTGTAATTCCTACTTAGCTTAGTTAGAAGCATTGTGTAGAAAATCTTTATAAATCATAAACCCTTGTATTTGTGTCTTGGCTAGATTTATTCTAGTTGAAAAGTCTTTGTAATAGAGTTATTACAAAGTGGCTTGTAATAGAGTTGTTACAAGTTAGTGAGGGATTAAGAGGTTAATTCCTAGGTTACAATAGGTTGTAATCTAAAATTTGCTCAGTAGTGAAGTTGAAATCCTACAAGGGTAGGTCGTGATTTTTAATCCCGTTGAGCTGAAAATTTTCCACGTAAAAATCCTCTTGTCATTCCCTTACTGCAGTGTGCGTGTGTTCTAGTGGAACTCATAGGGAACCTGGTTCTCTATATAGTTTGGTGGACCCTTAAATTCTATCAATTGGTATCAGAGCGGGTTCTTTCTATCAGGCTAACACCTAAAAAGGATCCTCATGGCTTCTCCACCAAACTTTGAAGAAGGCTAGTCTACCTACAGGCTACCAAGGTTCAGTGGCCAGTACTATGGATGATGGAAGACTAGGATGCACGACCTCATCATGGCTGAAGATTCAGAGCTATAGGATGTTATCTATGATGGACCCTTTTTTCCTACCAAGAATCTTGGTGACCCGGCTGTAGCCATTCCCAAAACAAGAAAGGAATTCAATGACGTTGATCGAAAGGCCGTAGAAAAGAATTTCGTGCGAAGAAAATTCTTATTTTTGGTATTGGTCCTGATGAATATAACAGGATATCGGCATGTCAGTCAGCCAAGAAAATCTGAGAAGCTCTTCAGACAGCTCATGAAGGAACAACACAGGTTAAGCAATCCAAGATCGACATGCTCGCAACTGAATACGAGCTCTTCAGGATGAAAGATGATGAATCCATCCAAGATATACATACTCGGTTTACCTCCATCACTAATGAGCTTCACTCTCTTGGTGAAACTATTCCAAGAAACAAGCTTATCAGGAAAATCCTTAATGTACTGCCCAGTTCTTGGGAAAGCAAAGTGAACGCCATTACAGAGGCGAAGGACTTGCAGACACTGACCATAGATGAACTTGTTGGCAATCTAAAAACATATGAAATGAAAAAGAAGAAGAAGGACAATGAAAGAAGAGAACCCAAAAGGGAGAAGAACCTAGTTCTCAAGATAGACAACAATGATTCAAGTGATGAGGATGGTGATATGGCTTACTTGACAAGAAGATTCCAGAAGATGGTTCGCATAAATGGAGGCATTCCAAAAAGGGGAAGTTCTAGCAAGCCAAAATATTATGACCTATGTCATAAATGTGGCAAGCCAGGACACTTCATCAAGGAGTTCCCTCTCCTAAAGTAAGATCAGCACAAAAACAACTTTGACAAAGCAGCCAAGAGGAACCCGGTTCCTGATAAATGCTTCAAGAGAAAGAATGTCGCTGACAATATTGTAAAGCAAGCTCTTGCTGCATGGGGAGACTCCTCCAGCGAATTTGAAGAAGAAAATAATCATTGTGATAGTTCAATGATGGCAGTGGAAAGTGAAGCAACTAAGTATAACTCAATCTTTGCCTTGATGGCTCAGTCTGATGATGATGAAGATGACGATGATGATGAGGTAAATTTTCTGGATGTTCAGAGAAATCTGAAATCTTATTCTCCTAAAAAACTCATGTCTTTGGCAAATGTATTAATTGATGCTTATCACGGTCTTATAAATGATAAAGATGCTTTAACTGTAGAGTTAGGAGAAGTAGAACAAACCAGAGATGACTTAGTAATCGTTGTTCTTGATTTAAAGGAAACAATTGAGAACCTGAAGAAAGAGAAGGATGCCTTAGATGAAAAAATTGCACATATAGAACATGAAAGAGATGATCTAATGGTCGTTGTGGTAGACCTAAAAGAGACCCTTGAGTGTGTAAGAAAAGAAAAACAAATCTTAGCTGAGCGAGTTGCTAACATTGAGCATGAGAGAGATGACCTATTAGTGGTGGTAGTGGACTTGAAGGAAACAATTGGGGAACCTAAAATGGAGAGTAGGCCTGAAAATTCTCAAAAGGGAATGGAAGTTGCAAGTGAGGCACACATTAAGCTTGAAAGTGAGTTAAATTCAGTGAAGTCTAGTATGTGTGCTAAGCTTGAGAAAAACAAACAACTTCATGAAGAACTAGAAAGAGTGAAGAGTAACCTTGAAAAATCACTCAAGTGGACCTGGTCCTCTGATGTTATCACTGCCATGTACGCCAACAATGGGGGAAACAGGAAGGGGATTGGGTTCCAAAGAGAAAAGATCCCCTACAACCCTTATAGCAAGTAAGTTACTGTACCTGATAATTGGCTTTGCACTCACTGTGGCAACACTAGGCACTTTAAAGAAAACTGTAAGGCCAGATTTCAGTCACAACAGAAAAATAAAGTTTTCGCTAAAAAAGTAACTACTGGTCCCTCATATAAAAAACGCATGATGCCTGGCTGGACCAGAAGATCCCTCATTCACCCCTTTCCTCATTACAAGGGACTCAAACTCGTTTGGGTTCCTAAGTTTATTTTCTGATTTTCTTGTGCAGGGAACAGTGAAAGGAAGCAGCCTACAATGGTACATGGATAGTAGCTGCTCAAAGCACATGACTGGAAGTACAAATGATTTCCTTTCACTTAAAGCCCTGCAAGGAGGGAGTGTATCCTTTGAAAATGGCAAGAAAGGATACATTCTGGGAGTTGGAAGGATTGGGAAGTCTCTCTCACACTCAATCAAAAATGTGTACTACGTGAGCGGGTTGAAGTATAGCTTGCTAAGTATTTTCCAGATCTGTGACAAGGGAAACAAGGTGGAATTTGTGTCAAAAATACGTACAGTCACAATCCTAGTGGCTGGTGAGGTGGTGCTAGTAGCAAAAAGATACAAAAATATCTATGTTGCTGATTTTGAGTCTCTGCAGAATGGTGATCTCAACTGTCTAAGTGCTATTGATGATGATGCTGAATTATAGCATAGGAGGCTGGGTCATGCAAGCTTCACACTGCTGAACAAATTGGTCAGGAAGGACCTGGTTCGTGGTCTGCCCAAGTCAAGTTTCAATGATCACAAACTGTGTGATGCATGTGTAAAAGGCAAGCAAGTCAGATCCTTATTCAAGCCCAAAAAGGAAGTCAGTACCTCAAGGCCACTTGATCTTCTTCACATGGATCTATGTGGGCCCATGAGGGTGGCAAGCAGGGGAGGAAAGAAATATATCTTCGTTATAGTTGACGATTACTCTAGATTCACCTAGACTCTGTTTCTCAGAACCAAGGATAAAACCTTTGAAGTGTTTGTTGCCTTCGTCAAAAGGATTCAAGTGAAGATGGCTAATAATGTAGCTTGCATCAGGTCTGATCATGGGACAGAGTTTGACAATGCCAAATTTGATGAGTTCTGTACTGAAAATGGTATCACTCACAATTTTTCAGCTCCAAGAACACCTCAACAAAATAGTATTGTGGAGAGGAAGAATAGAACTCTTGAAGACATGGCAAGGACAATATTGATTGACAGTAGGATCGCAAAGAATTTCTGGGCAGAAGCTATCAATACTGCTTGCTCTTGGTGAACAAGTGCATGATCAGGTCCCTTCTGAACAAGACTCCATATGAACTGTTGAATGGAAGGAAGCCCAAGCTGACACATCTAAGGACTTTTGGGTATAAATGTTTTGTCCTCAATAAAATGGAAAGGAAGCTCTTGGAAAATTCGATGCCAAAAGTGATGAAGGAATCTTTCTGGGATACTCATCCCAAAGCAAAGCTTACAAAGTATACAACAAAAGGACCCAATGTGTTGAAGAGAGTATACATGTGATCTTTGATGAATCTCACCTCTCATGTGAGAAGGACAAACGTGTTGACCAAGATGGAGAACCTTTATCTGTTCTAGGTGAAGTTATTGACATTGCAAATGGAAAGGAAGACATGATGAGTCATGTCAAGGAATCCAGTAAAGATGATGAAAATACATCTCCATCCATTGGAGAGGAACCTGGTCCCACGATCACAACAACTGAAGCTGAAAATAGAGTTGCTCATGCAGTCAAAAGTACTCCACTTGCTGAAGTAAGAAGCTGCCAAGAACCTCAGTCAGATATACCTGGGTCCTTTAGAAATGAGATTCAGGTACCAAATTAGAAGCATAAAATCTCACATCCTCTTGACAACATAATCACCCCTCTTGACTCAGGAGTTCAAACCAGATCAAAAGCAAGAAACTCACTTGTCTTTTCAGCCTTTCTTTCTCAAATAGAGCCCAAAAACATCAAATAAGTGTTGAAAGATGCAGATTAGATCACAGCCATGCAAGAGGAGCTGCATCAATTTGAAAGAAGCAAGTTATGGAACCTGGTCCCTCGACCTGCAGATCGAACTATCATAGGAACCAGGTGGGTTTTCAGGAACAAACTTGATGAGTTTGGAAATAAAACAAGAAACAAGGAAAGGCTTGTAGTTCAAGGCTATAATCAGGAAGAAGGGATCGATTATGATGAAACATTTGCTCCAGTTTCTCGAATGGAATCCATTAGAATTCTTATTGCCTTTGCATCTCATATGGATTTCACATTGTTCCAAATGGATGTCAAAAGTTCATTTCTAAATGGCTAGCTGAAAGAAGAAGTCTATGTCAAGCAACGTCCTGGTTTTGAGTGTCACGAGCATCCTAAGCATGTGTTCAAACTGGACAAGGCATTGTACGGGCAAAAGGAGGCTCCCCGGGCTTGGTATGAAAGGTTGTCAAAATTCCTTCTAGAAAATGGATTTGCAAGAGAAAAAATTGACAATACTCTTTTTCTAAAGAAACGAAGGAGGAACCTGCTAATTGTTCAGGTATATGTTGATGATATCATCTTTGGAGCCACAGCTGACTCTCTTTGTGAAGAATTTTCAAAACTCATGGGGAGTGAGTTCGAGATGAGTATGATGGGAGAATTAAATTTCTCTCTAGGACTTCAAGTGAAGAAATCTCAGAAAGGAACATTGATAAGTCAGCATAAGTACATCAAGGAATTGCTGAAAAGGTTTGACATGGAAGCATCAAAATCCATCGACACCCCTATTGCCACAGCTACCCGTCTAGACATGGATGAACCTGGTTCCCCTGTAAATCAGACCATGTATAGAGGGATCATAAGGTCACTCTTGTATCTCACTGCATGCAGAGCAGACATTGTGTTCAGCGTGGGCCTTTATGCAAGGTTTTAATCCAATCCAAAGGAATCTCATCTGAAGGCTGCCAAGAGAATATTGAGATATCTCAAAGGAACGCAGGACCTGGTTCTCTACTATCCCTCAGGTGACAGCTTTGATCTTATTGGGTATGCTGACGTTGATTATGCAGGATATCTGGTGGACAGGAAAAGCACGTCTGGAATGGCACATTTCTTGGGTTCTTGCCTAATCTCGTGGGGTACAAGGAAGCAAAACTCAGTGGCACTCTCAACTGCAAAAGTAGAATATGTAGCAGCTGCTTCTTGCTGTGCTCAATCGTTGTGGATCAAGCAGTAGCTGGAAGACTTTGGAGTGTTCTCAAATTGTGTGCCTCTCCTATGCGACAATACAAGTGTACTCAATATGGCAAAAAATCCAGTCCAACATAAGAGAACCAAGCACATTGATGTGCATCACCACTTCCTCAGAGACAATGTTGAAAAGGAGCTCATTTGCATGAAATTCTGCAGCACAGAAGATCAGATTGCAGACATATTTGCCAAGGCCTTGAGTAGAGAACATTTTGAAAGCAATCGTCTGGCACTGGGGTTGATAAAGCCCAACTGAGAACCTGATCCCTCAATGATTGGCTATGAAAGAAATGTTCAGGTAAAATTAGCTAAAAAGTATTTTCTGGCAAAGTCTAACTCATATCTATACCGTTACAGGTAGACACGCATGATGATCACAGAGCAAATAGGCAGTTGATGCAGTATGCGCTGGTAAAAAGGGCAAAGCTTATAGATGCAAGATTAGTCAGGGAACCTAGTTCTCCTGACATAGATTAGTAGTTTCTCTGTTCTCTCATGCACAATTTTAAACGGTTAAAACAGGTGCCACGTCATCAGTATATCAGTTACTTTTTCTTTACGTCCTTTGAACCCAAACGTTTCACCCATTGAGAGCCAACCCAACTCCCAAAATTGTCGCTCTTTCTTAATCGGTCCCTCATCCATCATAAATACATCTATCACTGTCACAACCCCTCCCATCAAATTTCAAAACCCCATTCTTTTGCCTCTCTTCAAACTGCCAAATCCTTTCTCTTCTTCTCACCATGGCTGAAAATCAAACAACCTCGAGTGTTCCAAGTGACATACCCATTGAGTCCTCACTTGTTAAAACACCTATATTAGATTCCTCACCCCACACCACTGCTAACCAAAACCCTAGGATAGAGTCACCCCCACATTCCGTCTTCTCTCCTACCCACTCGAGTTCTGGTTCTCATAGGAGTCGCAAAATCTCGACTCCCAAAAGATTTATAGCCCAGAGCCCTTCTCCTACTTCGCCGGAAAAACGGGATGAACAGAGTACTGCTGACAAAGTAGAAAAGCAGGCAATGTTAAGCTTGCCTATGAAAAAGGGGTCAAAGGTAGATCCAATTGACAATTCCGAGGAGTTTGACTAAACAAAGACTGCTCTTGATCTTATGTCCATAGGTAACACTCTTTGCTTTACTGAGTTTTCCATGGATGTACAAGAAAAAGAGGCAATAGAGAATATGTTGTCCATAGCTCATGAAAGGGGTTGTTATAGAAGGAGGTGATGATGGTTTTGGGACTCAGGAGGAAGAGTCTGAGACTGTGAAAGGGGGTAGAGAGCTTGTGCCTGTTGAACAATTGGCACAATACAATACTACTGGGTACCAAATAAANCGGGATGAACAGAATACTGCTGACAAAGAAGAAAATCAGGAAATTTCAAGTTCGCCTATGAAAAAAGGGACAAATAAAGATCAAACTGATAGTTCCGAGAAGTTTGACTCAACAAAGACTGCTCCTGATCCTGTGTCCACATGTAACACTCCTTCCTCTACTGAGTTCTCCATGGATGTACAAGAGAAAGAGGCAATAGAGAACATGTTGTCCATAGCTTATGAAGGGATTGTTATAGAAGGAGGTGATGATGGTTTTGGGACTCAGGGGGAAGAGTCTAAGACTGTGAAAGAGGGTAGAGAGCTTGTGCCTGTTGAACAGTCAGCACAGGACAATACTACTGGGGTCCCAAATGAGGGACCTGATCCCTCCTCAGAGGATCCAACTCAGGGGTCCTCTCAAGAGCCTAGGTCAGTATTGATCCTGCTCCCTCCCTTCATTTGGATGTTGAGCCTTTGTCTGTGGTTATGCCTGAGATGAGATCTGATTCTGAAGAGGTAGTTGGGGAAAGTGAAGAGGATTATGATGATATGCCAATTGCTAGCTTGACTAGGCGTAGACAAATGGTTACTCAAGAGTCTACTCCTAAGCGACCTACTACAAGGTTGCAAAGGAAGGAGGATCTTGAGTCTGTGCTTAAGAACAACCAAGCTAAGTCAAGAAAAAGAAACTTAGTGAAAGATGGGAAAGTTGTGAGCGAGAAGAGGAACCTAGTTCCTTGACTAGAAAGTGCTCACAGAAGCATGGTCTCCCCAAGCCTAAAAGGGGATCTTCTGTGTCTAATGAAAGTCTGAACAAGTATGATGATGGTGTCGCTAGTGAAAATGTGGTGAAAGAATCTGGTGATAAGTTGGTAGAAGAGTCTGCTGCCAGGGTGATGGAAGAATTTGGTAAAAAGTCTGTGAAGTCTGATGAAAAAGGAAAGAATGTTTGCAAGTCTGCTAAGAGAAAAGCTGATACGGATGAGGAACCTGGTTCCTCAAAGAAGGCCAGAGTGGGTGATCCAAGGAGTGTTGGGAAAGAGAGGTTAAGAAGTCAAAAGGTGCTATGGGGCCGCACATTTGCCCCTAATATCTTGGAGGAGCCTGGTATGAGACAACTGGTTGAGATCTGTGAGTTCCAACAGTGGACACATTTGTTTACAATTGATGCTCCAATGGTGTATAAAGAGGAAGTTCAAAGTTTCTATGCTGACTTTTTTAAAGTTGAAGATGATCACATCTGTGTGTTGGTGAATGGAGTTGATACGGTAATGGACTCTACCTTGTTGGGGTCCATTCTTGCTGTGCCTGCTGAAGGGTTATTTAGTGTTCATGGATCCTGTTCTCAAAACTTCAGAATTGCCATATTAAAGAACAGAGCAGTTCAACAGGGGGAACATGTTTAGAAAAAGGCCCTCCTTCCTGTATACCAACTGATGTTTGAGATGGTGAACAAGGTACTGCTGCCTCGAGCTGAGAGAAAATCTATCACCTCTCGTGCAGACTTATTCCTCATGGAAGCACCGGATAAATTCACTACCATCGATCTTCCTGGGATTATGATAGAGCACATGAACAAAGTGGTAAACTTTAAATATGGTAATCATGGGTTGTCGTATGGGTTCCTTCTCACCAAAGTCTTTAAGCACTTCAAGGTTCCTCTTGGACAAGCTAAAGTGGGTACAAAGAAGCAAACTTTCTCCAAAGCTACTCTTGAAGAATGTGAGTGTATCGAGAAAATTGGAAGGGTTAGAAGCACTTCTACCATATCTCAATTGATCAATGCTCAGAACAGTGCTACCTCGGAGATAAGGAAATTGAAAGAGAGGAATGCTATCCTTGAGACTCAGTTAAGTCAGCTGCAGGAGTCACCTGGTTCCAGTAGTTCTCAAGGAGAAGAGGTTGCTCGTCTAACAAAAGAGAATGATGAGCTCAGGAAACAAGTGGAGGACCTGAAAGAGAGACTGCTCAATGAGCAAATGTCGCTGAATGCTCGAATGGATCTCGTCCTCCAAACCCTTGCCTCTGCCTCTAAGCCCTCTCCTTCCAGTGCTCCCTAAACAGTGTCCCTTCAGTGTCAAATCTTAAGTATTGGTTTCCTATTATTAGTTTTTTTTTATGATGTTTGTGATATTTGTTTTTGTTGTTCTGAATTGTGGATGGTTGTCAGTAACATTGACTCTGCTCCCTGTTTTCAAATCCAAATTGTTTAATGGAAGTTTTTCCATTTTTGTTGTATATGTCTTGCTCTTTATGCTCTGTATTTAGTCATGTTGTGTGCACACAAGTGGCATGAGTTAACTCAAGCTAGATTTTTTTCTGTTATAAGTCGGTTACTAATCTTTTTATGATGCCAAAAGGGGAAAAAATAATTCAGGGGGAACATGATGGGAAACAGATTCAGGGAAAATTTAGGAAATGTTGGTTCTTATAGGGAACTTGAATTATAAGTTTGTCATCATCAAAAAGGGGGAAATTGCAAGTGATTCTCAAGGGCATCAAGAACAAAGAACAACATAACGAAGGACCAGTTTTATGTATTGAGCTATTACATGTCCTTAGCTGTGTTATACCTTTGTTAAAGTTCTTTACTTGTAATTCCTACTTAGCTTAGTTAGAAACATTGTGTAGGAAATCTTTGTAAATCATAAACACTTGTGTTTGTGTCTTGGCTAGAGTTAGACGAGTTGTAAAGTCTTTGTAATAGAGTTATTACAAAGTGACTTATAATAGAGTTGTTACAAGTTAGTAAGGGATTAAGAGGTTAATTCCTAGGTTACAATAGGTTGTATTATAAAGTTTGCTCAGTAGTGAAGTTGAAATCCTACAAGGTTAAGTCGTGATTTTTAATCCCGTTGAGCTAGAAATTTTCCACGTAAAAATCCTCTTGTCATTTACTTACTGCAGTGTGCGTGTGTTCTAGTGGAACTGATAAGGAACCTGGTTCTCTATAGAGTTTGGTGGACCCTCATATTCTATCAACTTCTTTCATAGTGTTTGGCTTATCCTTTATATCCTATTGAACAATAAATATAATTTAAATAGAAAAGGAATATCAAGTTATCTAACTTCCGATAATATTAGATCACGTTGGCGGAACGTCCATATTTATTAATTTAAGTTCAAAAATAAAACATCACCACTTTGTTGTCTAAAATCCAAATGATATTAAATCATGAGCTAAAGATGAAAAATCGTACCATCTAATCAACTAAAGATTACAAGAAGACCACATTTTTTCTTTTTCAATAATTGGAAAATATTCGTCATTCGGATCTGTACCATGTAATCAAATTATCAAAAGGAGTGGGTAAGCTTCAGTTAGATCACAACAAAAGGGGAACAAAGGAATGGGGAGAGAGATCTATGCTAATAGATGTAGTTCCAAATCATTGTTTCCTCTTTTTCTTTTCTTCAGACAAAACGTTGCTGATCAAACTTCTTAGGGAAATTTTCCTCTACAGCTTTGCCTTGGTCTTTAGAAATTGAATAGGGTTGCTTCCTTTTATTGGCAGACAGACAGGGGTGGCAAAATTGGGCTAAGAAAACTTGGTACCGTCCAAAAACTAACGGGTTGTGCAAGGAATTGGGAACGAACTGAACAATTAACCCAAATAGCCGCTCATCCAATCGTTTAAACTAAAAATAGCCGGTGAAGATATAATATCTGCATAATTTATGTATTATATGTGTATAATTATGTATAATCAATGTATAAATTATGTATATAGTTAGAAAAAGTAAATAATGAATATGGACAGCTATTTGTGTAAAGATTCCGCAGGAATTATACCTTTGATTGGGCTCCGATGGGCCTGTTATACAGCCAGTCAGCCACTAGCCCAAATTGACTTGTAACACAGTCCAAACTTAATTCGCGAATTAGCTTCTGCGTCCAGAGCTCCACTACACAAATGTCCGTCCATATTTACTGCTTACTTTTTTCTAGCCGGTATATATAGATTATACACATAATTTACATGAGTTATATACTATAATATTTTCGTGTTCGTCTCTTATTTGGAACTTTGAAGAGTTTTTGGAGGATTAATAGAAGACGAAAGATGGAACTTGCAACTAGAAAGATATAGTTAGAGGGAGACAATCTCGCTATAAAATTAAGAAAATTAGTAACCCAAAGAATTGCCTAAAATTAATAATAGAACAAACCTTATGATTTACGGGCTTATTAGCATTAAATATAGGTATACATTAAGATCTTCCTCCTCAACTTTCGGGATGAAAAACGGTCATATCTACAAGATAAAATCATTAGTAGGTCAAGCACTTTCTTGTTACTATGATTTGAATTGGGAAAATGGAACTTCTATGTTAAATTTTATTTACTTTTTAATTTTTTAAAACAAACAACATTAAGAAAAAGGAAGCGATACCGATTCACCTCTGTCATGGATAATACATGGAAACAGACGGTATTAACTTTATTTCCCCATTTTTCATTCAGTGCTCGATCACCGTAGAAGAGAACAAAAGTACTAAACCTGTATCAATAGAAAAACAATATAACATATTATCAAAAAAAGAAAAACAATATAACAAACATAATGTGCGAATGTAATTCGAGAGTCATTATGCAAAATTAGTTCAGATATTAAATCTTAGAGAACTCTTTAGAATGTTTTTGTTCTCAACAAAAGTCTGATCCTTGCGCCCGACGTATAGTAATGGAAACTCATCCGATCCTTTGGATACTCGGATATCTTATTGTTATCTAATATGAAATTGTTACGTTCTTTGCGTATCTAATTTTATTTTCGTTGTAATTTTGACTCTTTCTAGTAACTCCACTATCTATTATAATTCTTCATCATGTGTTCTTGTAAAAGTTTACTTTGTGGATATGAAAATTACAATTTATCTAACTTAGAATTTTATCTCTTTGAAGAGTGATTTATATTTTTGAGGGGTATAAAAGTCGATCAATATTTGAGGGACATTTTAATCGTTTAAGATTTAGCGTAAAACATGGACGACCCGACAAATTTTGGGGGCTAAAGCCAAACTTTATGAGGGGCCTTAACTTTTTTTTATGAAGTCTATTTTTCCAGCTTATTTTTGATGCAAAGTTATTATAAATTTTCTTACAATCAATTTCTCCTGACAAGTCTTTCTGAATTAACAATATAGCTAATCTTAGGTAAAATTTTATCAATTTTCATTTTGAAAAACTTCTTTCCGCTGAAACAACAGTAACAAGAGTTATTAACATTATTCTATATGCAATATTGGCATTTGAAAAAGAATCAAATCTTTTTATTTGATTGAGTATATCAATTAAACTGTTATATTCTAATTGTACTATTTTTCTTAGCACTTTTAATTCAGAAAATAAATCTAAACCATCAATAACGGATTGATTATTATGCTTTAAGGAACATTCAAGATTAAGGCAATATTTTTCAAATTTCTATCATCTAGCTATCTTAATTTTTTACCGCTAAATAGAAAATCAAAAGTATTTTCATATGCTTTGAATTGTTCAAATCTATTTTGAAGTAAAAAAAAAAAAATAGCCTTGTCTACAATGTATAAAAAAGTAATCAACTCTAGTAGACTCTTCGAGAGATTTTTAGATTTCATTATCATTATTCTCATCAAATTGTTTCTTCCTATATATCACACGTTTCGTACAAAATTCGGGTTTGATATTCATTTCAAATGCAATTTTCTTGGCAGAAATCATAGCAATTGCAAATCTTTCTTCTCTACATTTGTTAAACAACGAAATCAAACATTTTCACTTCACATAACTTTATTTTAAACTTATATATAACCTATTAGATGTAACAAAAAATGGGCTCTCCACAAATGTGAGGCCTAAAGCAGTTGCTTTACCTGCTTTAGGAAAGGGCCGCCCCTGACGTAAAATATTCGTGCTTTTATTATAATATATAGGTAGATATAGATATAGATATAAATATAGATATAGATATAAACTAGTCTCTATATACGTGCGCTACAGATATATCTTTCGTTAATCATTAAAGTAAAAGTTCTTGTGAATTGACATATGTTTGTAAATTTTATATCTCGCATTATTGTGTATATGTTTGTGACGAAATTGGCAAACTTGTGGAGAGTCGGGCGATGTGGATTTTGTATATTCCTAAACTACAGTAATTATTTCAATTACATGTCTATTAGGCATAGAAGACTTCTAATTAAATATAATTGAATTCTAAGATAAAACTTTTTAGTACGTTTTCGCACATCCGGATAATGTTATTGTGAAAATATAATTTGTTTTAGAAGAGCATAAAAGCTGATTAATATTTTGAGATACTTTTTGCGTTCGATATTAAGCATTCTAACATGTTAAAAATTTGATATGTGAAACCACTCATCTCAAATTCCAAAAGCCATATAACCCAACCATAGTCCTCAAAGAAATATTATCTGTAGATCCTTATCCCCGTCATATAGCAGTTCTTACTAACCTTCTTCTCGGGAGTCTTTTAAACATTCCTAATCTTATATTTCTTTTTCCTAGCGATTTTCTCGAACTACATGGAATATCAAAAATTTTATGATGAGAAAAAGATTTAAAAAGCAAAAAAGAAAAGAGAACAACATGGTAAAATATAATCATTAGTAAGAACATAACGAAATTATTAGCATGGAACATGTTTGTAAAGTCTACAGGATTGGATAGAGATTGAACTTAATTAGAGCAACATTCATTCTTGCACCTAAGCCAAAGACGGGCAGATCTATACTGAAAATCGTACAAGAAAAGCATGTACTCCCTCCGGTCAGGAACGGTGCAACAGTGTGAAATGCGGGTTCGGCCGAACTCAGTAGTTTTTGTTCAGACTCTATATTTGTCTTTAAAAAATCAATGAATATGTATAAATTATGAATTTAGAACCCAATAACTTAAAAGAATTACAATACCGAACTCACAAGCTTCAAATCCTGGTTCCGCCTCTGCCTCCGGTCTACTTTATTTGATTTTTTGACCTTTTTTGGTGGTCCATGATATTTGTTTTTTTCAGATATCAAGAAGGAATTAACTTCTTTTTTCCAAAGTTGCCCTTAGAGTTAAGAATCTTGGAGTATTTGTTATATTTCTAATGAATAAATTAAAGAAATAGTAAAGGTTAATATGGTCAACTTCATTGTTAATTAATATTAAAAGGTGAATTCCTTAATATTTATGAAAATACCCAAAATATCAATTAAAGTGGACCGGAGGGAGTAATCTACAAAGAAAATGGAAGAGGCGTTTATCTTAGCTAGCGTTTGGCTATAGATTCCCAAATTTGTTTTCAAAAATCTATTTTAGGTGAAGTTTGGTTTGAAGATGAAAATCTGTTTGAACATAATTTTTCAAAATATATTTCACTTTGCATTTTGAAAAAAACATGAAATGTGACGTATACCCATTAGTTTAACTATCAAAAATACTCAACAATACAAACAAGCAAACTTGATAATCTTGTATATGCATAACCTTCATCGATGCCATGCATTATCGTTATCACAACCATAGTCCTGAATATAGATAAGTTTGGCATAAAATTATTATTTTTATAATGAACTACATTATACACTATCCTAAAACCATAACATGATATTTTAATATTAACTGCTAATATGTCACGACCCGAAATTCTCACCTTCGGGACCGTGATGGCGCCTAACATTTCACTTGCTAGGCAAACTAACATTAGAATAATCTTAACCATTTTTAAACTAATTAAATTAAACGGAAGTCAATTACTGAAATAGAGTGCGGAAGACCATAACTACTGAATCATCAAAAGACATCCCCGAATCTGGTGTCACAAGTGCACGAGCTACTAGAATAATACAAATAAAGGTCTGAATAAAATTCAAGTTGTTTGAAAGATAATATACAACTAAGATAAGATAGAAGAAGACTTCAGAACTGCGGACGTTGTGCAATTATACCTCAAGTCTCCTCCGGGTAGCTGAATCCGAGCAAGTCTATGGTACGCCGCTGGGACCAATTCCAAAATCTGCACAGGAAGTACAAAGTGTAGTATGAGTACAACTGACCACATGTACTCCGTAAATGTCGAGCCTAACCTCGACGAAATAGTGACGAGGCTATGACAAGACACGTACGTAAACATGTACAAGTATATACAAATACGAAGTAATAATAACACAATTATAAATTTGAGAGGGAACATGCGAAGGGGGGTGATATAACAATTTCAGCAGGAGAAGTGTCACGTAGCAGCCAATTAATTCATCAACAATAAAATGAGCAGCGGATAATATGAAAATGGCACGGAATCACCCGTCGTTCTTTAACTCTCTTCTGGCACGGCATCACCCTCCGTGCTTTAACTCTCTTCTGGCACGGTATCACCCTTCGTGCCTTAACTCCCTTCTGGCACTGCATCACTCTTCGTGCTTTTACACTCTTTGAAAATGGCACAGCATTACCCTTCGTGCTTTTACACTCTTTCTCACCATGATAAGGATAATATAAATGGCACGGCATCACCCTTTGTGCTTTTACACTTTTCCACAATATTCAACAATAATTAAATAAATAATAATTTCATGAATAATAATCAAATAATTAATAATAAACTTAAGCATGAATATATTAATTAAATAGACATTTATTCAAAATGAACAAATTACTCCAGCATGCTTTGACTCAACCACAACGCATAAGTACTTGTCGCCTCACATATACGTTGCATCCGCACATTAAATCAAGTAGAAAATAGACAAACAAGTCATATTCCCTCAAGTCAAGATTAACCACGACACTTACCTCGATTTGCAACCAACTCAAGATTCCAATACACCTTTGCCTCGCGAATTAGTGTCCGAAAGCAACAAATCTAGTCACAAACAATCCAATATACTCAACACGAATCGTAGGAATTAATTCCACATGGAGTTTCAAATTTTCTGAATTAAATTCCGAAATTCTTCTCAAACATCAACAATGGGACCCTGTCACGATCCCAAATTCCCTCCGTGAGAGGTCGTGATGGCACCTAGTCCCTAAGACTAGGTAAGCCTATCAATGCAGAATAATAATAGATATCTGAAATAAATAAACTACAATTCAAATAATTACACTCCCAAAATCTAGTAGAAATAAGTCACAAGCTTCTAAGAATTTATTTTCTATGCTTTTATACATCAAAGTCTAAAGCAAATAAGGAAGACATCATAGTAAGAAAGAAGGGGGTTCCGGAGTCTGCGGACGCTGGCAGATATACCTCGAAGTCTCCTCGTACAGCTAGTTTACTCATGTCTGATCTGATAAGATGTATCTGGATCTGTACAAAAAGATGTGCAGAAAGCGTAGTATGAGTACACCACAACGGTACCCATTAAGTGTCAAGCCTAACCTCGGTAGAGTAGTGACGAGGTCAGGTCAGGCCCTATTGGAAAATAAATAATAAAATGGTAAAATGTTTAACAATATAATAAGATAAAATGATAATGGAAATAAATCAACAACAATATTTTTTCATAATAAAGAGCTCACGGCTCATGCCAAAATAATTCATGATAATATTTTTCCACAATAAAGAGCTCACGGCTCCATCACAATTAGTACGAAAAATTCACAAAATATTCAACAAATATAATAATTCACAAATTTACTACCTTGTTTTAAATATCAAATTTTTAAATATAAAATACTTCATTTTTAATAATATTTGGAATTAAAGAAATTTCACATTTAATTAATACACCGATAAAAGAAATTAAGTTTCAGCTAACAGGTAAAAATAATTAGCAGGAGAAGGTCAATCAAATTTAAAGTATATAAATCAAATCAATGATGGGGAATATAACAAGATTTAATAATTTAATTAATATGCAACAGTGATCTACATAATTTAAAAACATAATCTTTCACATTTAGCCCTTGTACACACTCATCACCTCGTGTATACGACTTTCAACACATTTTAATTTATCACTTCAATACCAATCCTAGGGAAAATTTTCCCCACACAAGGTTAGACAAGTCACTTACCTCGATTTGCTTCAATTTAACCAAGTAGTATGGCTTTTTCTCGACTTTCCGACTCCGATCGACTCGTATCTAGTGATAATTAATTCGATACATTCAACAAAAATTGTAGAATCAATTCCATAAGAAAATACTATATTTTTAAATAAAATCCGAAATTAACTCAAATATTGTCTGTGGGGCCCACGTCTCGGAATCTGACGAAAGTAGGGGTGGCATATGGGTCGGGCCCGGTCCTAAGTGGGCGGATCCTAGGCGGGCCGGTCCTAAGCGGTCCTGGGCTTCGCGGGCTTCTTGTTGGAATCGGTCCGGGACCGGGACCACGAACTAACGGTCCTGTGTTAAGTGGGCCAATCCCGGCCTAAGCGGGCCCAAACGGTCCTAAACGGGCCCAACAGATACTTTTTATTTTTTAAATTATTTTTATACAAGTTAGAGAAAAAAAATAGTAATAAAAATATCTAAGACATTTCCTAGTAAATTATATTATAGAATTGTCAACTAAATTTTTTAATTCAAATTTAAAGACAAAAATATTGTAAAGAGATATTCAAAGCAATGCGTTTTATATATATATAACGCATTGCTTTGAATATCTCTTTACTATATCTTAAGATGTATATATAGTATAGTATAGTATATATATAAGCTATATTCGATATATATATAAGACTGATGCATCTATATGACACACCGGAATAATACCTGTGATAATAGAATTGGATGTAACGGCCTCTGTCCTAGCAGGAAGGGCATAATATCTGGCATGGCCTCCCCCTCCAGGGCGACCTTTACCTGCCCGCCCTCCACCTCTAGCTGGATGTGCAGGTTGAGTGGCAACTGGTGCAGTAATCATGGCCTGAGAAGCCTGAGGGCCCTGTGGAATAGGAGGGGCCTAAGAAATCTGTGGAGGTGCACCCCTCATAAATCTGGGGCAATCTCTCATAATATGATGAGTGTTGTGAGCACATGATTTTTGCCCGACTAAAATATTCCTATAGAAGATTCACAGATAGAGTT
>AWOL01S0018453.1:14332-29137 GCA_000715115.1 Nicotiana otophora
ACAATTTTTCCCAAAATTTTCCAAGTCAAATAACTAATTGGATGACAACAATAACAATGGATTCATGTACTATAGCAGAATCCGGGTTAGAATCACTTATCATGATGATTTCCTAGATTATACCTCAAACCATCGCCATAAACTAAGCTCTCTAGGTCCAAAAGATGAAAATGTGATAAAACCCTTGAACACCCCCTTTTCTGCCCAGCGATTTTTGCTTTTACGGGCACACTGTCGCACCTGCGGAAAAAATCCATGGCAGATACGATTCCAACTAATGCCATGAAATTTTGCTTGTGTGGAACAAAAGCTCACAACTTTAAGCCTGATTGTGCGGAGCCTCGACCGCACCTGCGGTCATGCAAAAGCTCCTTACAATTCTGCTTCTGTGAAATAACAATCATACCTGCAAGTGCGCATCTATGCCCAGGTGTCCGCACCAGTGACACCAGGCCTAGGCTGGCCTTCTCCGTTTTTGGGATGCACCCTCACACACATGCGTGTCCTCACCAACGGCCAAAGCCTCCGCCGGTGCAATGACACCAGAAGAACAGACCTCATCAATTCAATTAAGTCCAAAGTTATTCTGAATTGATTCTGAATCACTCCCAGGGCCCTCGAGACCCCTTCCTAATATATAAAAATATTCCAAAACACATAACGGACCTACCTATCATACCCCAACATCGGGAAGCGTGACCGGCGCTCAACCGATTGAACCCGGCCGAGCAAGCCTGTTAGATTTCCTTCTACCTAAACTCATCCATAACTGGAGATAATACATATTTTCATTAATTAGCCAATAAGGTGATCGTTTCTACAATACCAATTCATTACGAATAGTTTAATCATTTTAAAGTCTCAAATTTCACACACATTTTTCATAGTCTGAAATAATACCACAACATAACATTGTTTGACCTTCCCAGCACAAATATACAACCCACACTATGTCTATGGAGCCTCTATAGATAAAGAAGACTACTATGATAATGCCGGAAATAAGGCCCCGACTATACCTCAAACACATTACACAAGGAACAAAAGTTACATGACCCCGAAATGAAGTGGGACTCACCAATTCAGCTGGGAAGAAGGTGTACCGCTGTCATTGATAAATATCTCCTGCTGTGGAACCACCTGCATCCATTAAAAATGCAGCGCCTCCGGCAAAAGGGACGTTAGTACCGTCGAATAGCACTAGCATGTATAACTAAGCACCTTCTCCATAGAATGAATAATATTACGAGGAGGAACAATCATACAATCAATGGAATCCTAGAACAATACCAAAACATCAAGTTAGAACCACATAAAGTTTCAAGTAAATTTCCTTATTTTTAAGTTGGAGATCCATAGTACATATGTATCATCGTTCACAATACCATTATTCAAAATACCAATACCACCGTACTTTTAGCACAGAGTCCGATCATGACCCGATCAGCTAGGCCATATCATTAGAAACATCAATCACAATCACAATTACATTTAAAATTTCCAATATAATCACCACATATGTGCGGTATGGCTTCCGATCACGACCCGATCAGCTAGGTCGTCTCATTCGAGACATCAACCTATTTATATCAGTCATTTCATTTCATACTTCTTTCATATCTTTTCATTTCATTCGCACTAGTGGCAACAATTATAAAAGCATTCTTGGTTTGATGCGTTGGAAAGTAGAGTCAAAGAGCTTTAATTTGCTAAGTAGATCACCTACTATGTCTTTATAGTTTGGTAGCAGCATGCGTTTGAAGTAGGATGTTGTGCAAATTGAGACATCCTTTCCACTTAATGTATCCAACTTGTTCCACACAAATTCTTTCCATTCCCAAAACTCTTTAGTATGTTCCAACACACCTTAAACACATATTTTCATTTTAAAATGATGTTGTTCTATCCCAATGGTCTCCTTTAATACTTGAACACGTTATTCCCAAACACTGTTGGCGCACCTTAAAATATTAAATCATTAGGAAATTTTAACGGGGCCTTAAATTCTTTACCGTTTAGGATCATTCGTCTTCGAATGAGGGTTAGAGTGCGCCATAAACAAATAATGTGACTTAAATCTTTATCTACACCCAAAATCTCCAAAATTTGGATAACTCCACTAATTTCCAGAAATTTTGACAGATTCTCCCCTGTTACTGGGCCAATCCACCTGTCAAAGAATCCCATAAACCATTCCTAATAACATATACATAATCTGATGACACAATATAACATAAAAACAACACCAAACGTGGCCTCATAAGTAGTATATTACCAGAAAGGAACACCCTTAGCATAATCTATACAAATAATACTTAATTCATAGGGAACAATTTCATAAAAGGATTACATAGCTATTCAAACAAATAAGGGTACTTCTTCTTCATTTCTCCCTCGGCCTCCTAGGTGGCTTCTTCAAACTGCTAGTTTCGCCATAACACTTTGACGGAGGTAATTTTTTAATTTCTCAACTTTCGGACTTGCCGATCAATAATAGAAACTGGAATCTCCGCATAAGTCAAGTCCTCATGAACCTTAATAGTCTTAACTGGAACAATGAGTGTCAGGTCTCCAACAACTTTCTTCAGCATACACACATGAAATACCGGGTGCACTAATGACATCTCGGGTGGTAGCTCAAGCTTTTATGCCACCTTACCGATCCTCTGAATGATTATGTACGCTCTGACATACTCGGGCTCAATTTCCCTTTCTTACCAAATGGCATTACAACTTTCATGAGGGAAAATTTCAAGAATACCCAATCTTCTTCTTTGAACTCCAAATCCCTACGACGGACATTCGAATAGGACTCCTCAATGATCTTAACCTTTTCTGTGGCCTGATGCACGAGGTCTGGCACTATCAACTCTGCTTCTCCAATCTCAAACCACACAATGGGAGATCTAAATCTCCTTCCATATAAAGCCTCGAACGGTGCCATCTAAATGCTAGCATGATAACTATTATTGTAGGCAAATTCTATGAGTGTCAAATGATCATCCCAGCTACCTTTGAAGTGTAGAACACAAGCACACAACATATCCTCAAGCGTCTGAATAGTACGCTTAGCTTGCCCGTCAGTCTCTGAGTGAAAGGATGTACTAAGATTCACCTGAGTACCCAGACCTTGCTGAAATTTCTTCCAAAACGTAGTTGTGAACTGTGCCCCCGATTAGAAATGATAGAAACTGGAGTGTCATGCAACCTGACTATTTCTTTGATATACAACTAAGCGTACTATTCTGCCGTATATGTAGCCTTAACCAGCAAGAAGTGTGCTGATTTCATGAGTTGATCCACAACCACCCAAATCTAGTCACACTTACGAGGAGTACGAGGTAATCTTAGCACAAAGTCAATATTAACCATTTCCCACTTCCACATTGGAATTTTAATGTTCTGCGCCAACTCACCGGGCCTTTGGTGTTCGACCTTTACTTGCTGACAATTTTGACACTTCACCACAAAGTCGGCTACATTCCTCTTCATATCATTCCACCAATAGACTTCCTTAAGATCATGGTACATATTTTTTGAACCCGGGTGCACGGAATACCTAGAAGTGTGAGATTCGGTCATAATTCATTATAGAAGACCATCCACATTTGGAACACATAGTCTTCCTTGGTACCTTAGTGTACCATCATCCATGCCAAGAGCAAAGAATATGGTCTTATGTTAATGAATTCCCTCTTTTGGTTATGCCAATAATGGATCGTTGTATTGCTTCTTCTTGACTTCCACAACTAGGGATGATTCAACCCTATTTTGCAAAATCACCCCTCCTTCACTAGAGTCCACAAGACGAACTCACAAACGAGCTAATAGATGAACTTCCTTAGCCAATGGACTTTGATATGCCTCCAAGTGTGATAAACTACCCATACATTTCTGGCTAAGAGCATTCGCCACAATATTAGCCTTCCCCGGATGATATAAAATATCAATGTCATAATCCTTGAATAATTCAAGCCATCTTCTATGCCTCAGATTCATCTCATTCTGTTTGAAAATATATTGGAGGCTCTTATGGTCTGTGAATATATCCACATGGACCCCATATAAATAATGACGCCAAATTTTCAATGCCAATACCACCGCTGCGAGTTCTAAGTCATGTGTTGGATAGTTCTTTTCATGATTCTGTAGTTGCCTAGAATCATAATCTATCATCTTACCATGTTGCATTAATACACACCCAATCCCAATCTTTGACGCATCACAATATACCACAAATCCATTTATACCCTCTGGTAGGGTCAACACTGGTGCCGTAGTAAATCTTACTTTCAACTCCTGGAAACTCTTTTTACAAGCATCTTACCATTGGAACTTAATTGCCTTCTGCGCCAATTTAGTCAATGGAGAGGCAAAAGTAGAAAACACCTCCACAAACTTTCTGTAATAACCAGCTAAGCCTAAGAAACTACGAATCTCCGTTGGAGTTTTAGGCCTCAGCCAATTCTTCAGAGCTGCGATTTTCTGAGGATCAACCTTAATTACTTTACTAGAGACAACATGGCCCAATAATGTGACAGATTCAAGCCAAAATTCACACATTGAAAACTTTGCATATAACTTGTGCTGGTGTAGGATTTGCAGAACTACCTTGAGATGATCAGCATAGTCCTCTCGACTTCGTGTACAAGAATATCGTCAACGAACACTATCACAAAGGAACTGAGGAACGACTTGAAAACTCGGTTCCAAGATCCATGAAGGCTTCCGGAGCATTTGTTAGCCAAAAAGACATCACCAAAAATTCAAAATGCCCATATCGAGTTCTAAAAGCTGTTTTCGGAACATCATGCTCTCTGTTTTCAATTGGTGATACCCGGTAAATCAATTTTGGAGAAGTATCTAGCACCTTGGAATTTATCAAACAAGTCATCTATCCTTGGTAGTGTATATTTATGTTTGATTGTGACCTTGTTGATCTACCGTTAGTCAGTACACATTCTCAGTGACCCATCGTGTTTCCTTACAAAAAGGACCGGTGCGCCCCAAGGTGACACACTCGGCCGGATGAAACCTTTCTCTAACAAATCTCTCAATTGTTCCTTTAGCTCCTTCAAATTTGCTGGTGCCATTCTATACGGCGGAATAGGTGTAGGTTTTGTGTTTGGCATCACATAAATCCCAAAATCAATCTCCCTGTCTGGTGGGATCCCAGAGAGCTCATCCGAAAAGACTCTCGAAAATTCATTCACAACAGGCACGGACTCAATTGTAGGTGCCTCAGCATCGGTGTTGGTAACCCGGACTAAATGGCAACCACATCCCTTGTTGGTCATCTTCGCGGCCTTAAGGTAAGAAATAAACCTACCCTCCGGCACCATATCATCCCCCTTCCACTCAATGACTGGTTCGTTTGGAAATTGTAACCTAACGGTCCTGGTTCGGCAATCAAGCTTGGCAAAACATGAATAAAGTTAGTCCATTACCATTATTACATCAAAATCGACCATCCCTAATTCAATGAGATTGGACATGGTGTCCCGACCATGCAATGTGATAACCCAATCCCTATAAATCCGCGCGGCCACTATAGACTCACCAACTGGAGTAGATATAAAGAACTGCTCATGAAGCTATTCCGATTCTATCCCAAATTCCATAACGACATAAGGGGTAACATATGACAAAGTGGAACCAGGATCAATAAGAGCATACATATCATGAGATTGGACAGTCAATATACTTGTAACAACATCTAGAGAAGCCTCCAAATTCTGACGACCCCTCATACCTTAGAAACGGTCGGATCCTCTCGGACTCTATGCTCCACACCTAGCTGCACCACGCCCTACAAGTGTTGGAGTGACTCGAGCTGGAGGAGGTGCTATGGATGTAGTAGTTGCAAAATTGGCTGGCTGTGCTGGGCCCCTGCCCGCACCCTGGCGGGACGAACAAAAATCCCGCTGAATGTGACCCCTCAATCCGTATCTGTAGCATATGGGTAAGTCCATGTAGCATATTCCTAGGTGCATCTTTCCACACTTAGGGCATGGGGGCCTCCACTGCTGCTGGATTCTACCACCATGACGACCCTGCTGATAGGAGCCAATGTTGCCCTGATTGGGCCTGAAACGACTCCACTGCTGGTGCTGACTGGGCCCTATTGGTGGTGCACTAGCCGAACACTGTGCAAAGGACTGAGCTGGACCTGACAACCCTCCCTTGAATTTGGACCTGGCACCACTAGNACAAAGTGGAACCAGGATCAATAAGAGCATACACATCATGAGATTGGACAATCAATATACTTGTAACAACATCTAGAGAAGCCTCCAAATTCTGACGACCCCTCATACCTTAGAAACGATCGGATCCTCCCGGACTCTATGCTCCACCCCTAGCTGCACCACGCCCTACAGGTATTGGAGTGCCTCAAGCTGGAGGAGATGTTGTGGATGTAGTAGTTGCAAAACTGGCTGGTTGTGCTGGGCCCCTGCCAGCACCCTGGCGGGACGAACAAAAATCCCGCTGAATGTGACCCCTCAATCCGTATCTGTAGCATATGGGTAAGTCCATGTAGCATATTCCTAGGTGCAGCTTTTCACACTTAGGGCATGGGGGCCTCTGCTGCTGCTGGAATCTACCACCATGACGACCCTGCTGATAGGAGCCAATGTTGCCCTGATTGGGCGTGAAGCGACTCCACTGCTGGTGCTGACTGGGACCTGTTGGTGGTGCACTAGCCGAACACTGTGCAAAGGACTGAGCTGGACCTGATGACCCTTCCTTGAATATTAACCTGGCACCACTAGAAAAACCACCAAAGTTGCCCGTAGACCTGGACTTATTACTACCCTCTCGCCCATTCTGTTCTTCAATTTGCGGGTCTTTGTGGCTGGAGCGAATGCCACCATCTTACCATAGTTCATATCACAATTGAAGGTAGTTGTAGCGGCCTCAATAATTATCAAGGGACTAAGGCCCTGCACAAACCGGCGCACTCTAACCTCCATAGTGTGCAACATGTAAATAGCATACTTGGACAGGTACGCGAATCTCATATTGTAATCCCACACACTCAGGCTACCTTGCCTCAGTTTCTCAAACTCAGCAGCATGGGCTGCCTTAGTCTCGGCAGGCAAGAAATGATCAATGAAAGCATCGGCAAACTCACCCCACTTCGCCGAAGGACTCCCTTCTTCATGGGACTCCTCCCATAGTTAAAACCAAGTATATGCCACCTCTTTCAGGAGGTAGGAAGCCAATACCACTGCCACTGTCGCAGTAACACGCATAACTCGGAGAGTTTTGTGCATCTCATCAATGAAGTCCTGAGGGTCCTCCTATGACTTAGTCCTCCGTGAACACTGGAGGATCCAACCGGAGAAACTTGTTCACCCTAGAACTAGCAGAATTCCCTGGCTGACTGGAAGAAGTGGGTGCAACATTTTATCTCTGGGCTTGGAAAGCCACTATCTGAGGCAGCATCTGTATGGCTCCCCTAAGATCATCATTGGAAACACCAGAATCAGAAGCTGGAACTGGTGGTGGAATTGGTATATCAGTTGAAGGGACCGTTGCACCCTCAGTAGGTGTAGGGACAGGTGTGGTCTGATAAGTTATAGTAGAGTCAGGCAACGTAGTAACTGGAGGAATATTCTCATTCCTTGGTTGCTCACCCGCATCATTAAATATAGAATCAACTGCCACTCCTGGGGTGACATTCGCCCTTTGGCCAGTTCTTGCCTTCTTCTTATGTGCCATATACTGAAAGTTAGAGCAAAGCACGAGTTAAAGAAGGAACAATCTTACAATCAGCTTTATCGCACGATCGAGAACATGAAAGAAGGGTATTATTCCTAAATGCCCATGTAGCATCCTAATTATAGATGTGGTCAACAACACACCGATAAGAAGGACTCATCTAGACACGGCTCCGAGACATCCTAGGATACTTTAAAACCTTAGGCTCTGATACCAAGTTTGTCATGCCCCAAAAATCAGGGAGCGCGAGCAGCGCTCAACTGAGTGACCCCGGCCGAGTCTATAATACCAATTAGCCAATAAGGTGATCATGTCTACAATACCAGTTCATTACCAATAGTTTCATCATTTTAATGTCTCAAATTTCACACACATTTTTCATAGTCTGAAATGGAACAATTAATACAACCACAACATAACATTGTTTGACCTTCCCAACACCAATATACAACCCACACTACGTCTACGGAGCCTCTATAGATGAAAAAGAGTACTATGATAATGCCGGCAACAAGGCCCCAGCTATACTTCAAACACAATACACAGTGAACAAACGATACATGACCCCGAAATGAAGTGGGACTCACCAAGTCAGCTGGGAAGAGGGTGTACCGCTGTCATTGATAAATGTCTCCTGCTGTGGAACCACCTGCATCCATTAAAAATGCAGCGCCCCCAGCAAAAGGGACGTTAGTACCGTCAAATAGCACTAGTATGTATAACTAAGAAGCTTTTCAATAGAATGAATAATATTACGAGGAGGAACAATCATAAAATCAATGGAATCCTAGAACAATACCAAAACATCAAGTTAGACCCACATAAATGTTCAAGTAAATTTCCTTATTTTTAAGTTGGAGATCCATAGTACCGATGTATCATCGTTCACAATACCATTATTCAAAATACCAATACCACCGTACTTTTAGCACGGAGTCCGATCACGACCCGATCAGCTAGGCCATCTCAATAGAGACATCAACCACAATCACTCTCAATACCAATACCACCGTACCTTTACCACGGAGTCCGATCACGACCTGATCGGCTAGGCCATCTCATTAGAGACATCAATCACAATCACAATTTCAATTACACTTTCCAATTCAAACACCAGCATGTGTGGAGTATGGTGCCCGATCACGACCCGATCGGCTAGGCCATCCCATTCTAGACATCTACCTTTTTATATCAGTCATTTCATTTCATAGTTCTTTCACGTCTTTTCATTTCATTGGCACTAGTGGCCACAATTATAAAATCATTCTTGGAACTTGGCCGTATTTCATAATTCAAATTCTTTTTCCACTTTCAAACGACATCATCATCATCAACAACAACAAAGCTTTTCAATTCAAGACTTTAAATACTCATGGGAGCAACTATGAATCTTAGGAACATAGAGACTCTTCACATAATTTGGCATAACAACCTTCATTCGAACTTGACTTGAAGTCTTAACATTTTCAACACATATCCCATACTTTGAACACATCCTCAAATTATAAGATAACATGATAAAAGCATTTGGAATTCATATTGAACATATATCTTTCAACACAAGCATATTCGGAATGGCCAATTTTATAATGATCAATTCCGGACTTACACAAATTACACGAACACCGTGGGATTCAATTCTAAGAGAAGAGTTTAGCCAACATACCTCAATTGAGCTTCCTTGAACTCTAAAATGTTCCGAAATTCTTAGCAACTTCAATCTATTTTAGAAATATATCAAGTTGAACCAAAATTAGGAAGATGATCATGGTTCTAGCTCATTTCAGCATTTTATCAAAAACTATTTGTGCATTAAGGTTTCAAGGTCCTTTTATGGAGGATTCCATCATCCCACAACCCATTCTTTACCATTTGTAGCTCACAATCTTCCTACACCCTTTGATAACACATGCATTAGAAATAAACAACTCCTATACCCAAGAATTGTCTTGCTAATTACCTATTTTTAGATAAATTTCGAAATTTAGGGCTAGGGTGTAGAATCTTACCTCTAGGATGAAGACCTAGTGAGTTTTACTTGTTACTATTCACATATTTGAGCAAGAATTGAAAGACAATTTGTTGAAGATCACTCTCTGACTCTAGGGCACTCTCTCACTCTCAAAATATCTGAATTTAGCTCAAAAATAACTTAACCCCTCTCTCTACCCGGCCTTGGGGTTATTTAATGGGCTCCTATGTGTGAGGTCGTGCACCTGGGCAAGTGGCAGCGCACACTAGGCAAAAACTCCCAAATATGTGCGGCCGCGCATCTGGCTGTGGATAAGACATAGGTCTAGTACAATGACCATAAAGTTCTGTATACATATCCAAATGACGAACGGTTTGATGCGTTGGCAACTAGACTCAAAGAAATAGACTAAGTCTTTATAGTTTGGTAGCAGCATGCGTTTGAAGTAGCATGTTTTGTGAATTGAGACATCCTTTCCATGAGGTAATGTATCCAACTTGTTCCACACAAATTCTTTCCATTCAGAAAACTCCTTAATATGTTCCAACACATATTAAACACACATTTTCATTTCAAAATGATGTGGTTCTATTCCATAGGTCTCTTTTGATACTCGAACATGTTATTCCAAAATGCTATTGGCGCACCTTAAACTCTTAAATCATTAGGAAAATTTAACGGGGCCTTACACTACCAGAGGCCAAAAATCACATCAAACAACATCAATTCTACAAATCGTAGCCTAATTCAAGCCTATTGAAACTATGAACATCTGACTTCCGAAACTAATGCCGACTCATACCAAAACAACTCCGATTGTCCTCAAATTTTGTGCACAATTCATAAAGGACATGGCCACCTATTCCAATTTCCATAATTGGAATCCGACCCCAATATCTAAAAAGTCAACTCCCGGTCAAACTTCTCAATATTTCAAGCCTTCAACTT
Source organism: Nicotiana otophora (assembly GCA_000715115.1). Classification (NCBI taxonomy): domain Eukaryota; kingdom Viridiplantae; phylum Streptophyta; class Magnoliopsida; order Solanales; family Solanaceae; genus Nicotiana; species Nicotiana otophora. The sequence continues at coordinate 24,978 of AWOL01S0018453.1, forward strand.
TATAACTTTTACCAATCCTAGCTGAAACGACATACAGACCTCCAAATCACTATTCGGACATACTACTAAGTTAAAAATCACCATCTGAAGCTTTTGGAACAATTAGAACTCCATTCCAGAGTCGTCAAAACAAAATTAAAACTACAGTCAACTCCTTCAACTTAAACTTCCAACCTTGGGATTAACTCTAAAACTCACCCGAACATAAACCAAACACCAAAAGAAACTCACATAACCATAATACAACATAGAGGAGAAAATAAATAGGAGTTCATAGCAGAAATACTTAAAATGATTGGCCGGGTCGTTACAGCGATCACGAGGAGTAAGTCGCAAACACGTAGAGTGTTCTGGATGGCAGGCGAAATGTACTTCGAGTTCGCTAAGTGGTGACGTATTTGCAAGGCATTGGATGGGAGTGGTCATCGTGATCACGAGTAGACAGTCACATTTGCGTAGAAGGGTGAGTTCATCTTAGGTGTCAGGCAGTAAGCCTTCACGATCGTAATGACCGTGTTCATGTACTTCAAGAGTGTGTTGTGCTTTGTGTTTGCAATCATGAGGTCACGTTCGTGTAGAGTCTTTTGGAGCACCGGGAAATTTGTTCTTAGTGATCGCAAGGATATGTTTGTGATCACAAAGTGTATGCCTGGGCAGACTATTTAACATCTCTATTTCATGGGTTTGGTCAATATAGCACATTTTGAGTTAGAGAGCTCGATTTTGGGCGATTTAGGAGGGGATTTTATCACGATTTGGGTTAGGGTAAGTACATTTTACTCCAATTTATTTATATTCAATGATTCCATCATTGTTTGTAGAATTTAAATGGTTAATTAAAGTGAAGAAATTAGGGATTTTGGTAAAACATTTCTTAAAGTTAAAATTTAGGATTAAAAGTTATTTCAGGTCAGAATTGGATAAAATTGGTAAGGTTGAACTTGCAAGTGAATGGGTGTTCAGAGTTTATGAGTTTGATTGGATTTCAAGGTGCGGTCTCGAGGTTGAATGTTCGGGTTAACTTTTTGATTTTTATAAAGATCGAATATTTATTGTTTGAAGTTGTTTTCTACAACATTATTTGATGATATTAAGTTGTTTGTGACTAGATTCGAATTGTTCAGTGGCCATTTCGCGTTGGAACGGATTTTTGGAGTATTGACTCGCACCTTTTGAGGTAAGTAACATATCTAATCTAGGATTTGAGGGTAATTAACCCTGGGAACTATGTTACATGAGACATATTGAGGTGACACACATTCTTGGTGATGGGAATGGGTTAGTGCACCAAAGTGTCCATGATTAGGGGTGGTTTTAGACTATTATGAGATTTGTTTTTCTATCGTGCTTTGATATATCGGTGTCTTCTCGACTTGTAAGGTTAATTGAGCCATGATTCATGTTAGAAACCACACATAGGCTATGTGCTATTTGTTCGAAACATGATAGGGCTTGTTCTTGCTGTTTATGATCTATTTGCCTAAATTGCACTCATAATCTCAGTCACGATACTATGTCTGTGTATGATATCTTTGTCTCAGTACATTTTTATTTGATTCTTCACATGTTGTTGGTGCCTCATATGTATAACATTGCTTAACTGAGTTTTGTGAGATGTGATTATCTGAGACTTGACTAGTCAATGACTGAGCTTGGGCCATATAGCCGATTTGGTATTGATTTTGAGGTGACACGTACGCCATGCTCACATTGGGCTAAGTGTCATTGTTTTGGGGTGACATGTGACCTAGGCCCTATTATTTGGACTATGTGATTATAATTAGAGCTTGGGAGGGATCCGCCTCTTAGGTGTCTAATATGCCAGCAGTGGGCGCAGGCATATTGTTTTATATACGTGCTTGATGATGGGCAGTTATGCCATCACCCGTACAATGCTAAGTGTGATTATTCTTGATGGGTCCATAGTGATATTATTTAGTTGACATGTATATGTGACATGTACTTTTCTCATGCTAGCGGGTAAATTAAATTTATTATCTGTGTGAGGCTTTAACGGTTATATATGGAAAGTATGCCTAAATTCCTTATATGTGAACGAGTTGAACATAATATTATTGAGCTACATGCATACACTGTTTTTCCTTTTTTCATGAGTTGTTATTAGTTATTAATATTGGTATTTGTATGTTTCTTCTTAGCTCGTCACTACTTTAAGACCAAGGTTACTTTTGTTACTTATTTCAAGTGGTTGGTTGTACTCATACTACACTCTGCACTACGTGTGCAGATCCAAGTACTTACGGATGAGGTGATCTCTAAGGTTCTTGTAACGACATGATTAGTCATTTTGAGTATTGTAGCCATGTTCCCTTATTTATTGTCTCTTCATTTTTCATTTGAGGTTATGTGACTTGTCGGTGTGGTTGGTTTGGTTCTGGGTGAGTTTCGGAGTGAATTAGGACACTTAGTCTCAAAGTTGGAAGCTTAATTTGAAAGACTTGACCAGAGATTGACTTTTGTATTAACGACACCAGAACAGTGTTTTGATGGTTCTGATAGCTTCGTATAGAGATTTTAGACTTAAGCATATGTGTGGATATGAATGTGGAAGCCCATAGGTTATTCTGACTTGAATTGGCGAAAGTTAGAAAGTTGAAAGTTTGGAAGGTTGATATGTTTAATCGAGGGTTGACTTTATGGATATTTGGCTCGGATTGTGATTTTGGGAAGTGGCATAGGTCCATTGTGTCATTTAGGACTTGCATACAAAATTTGAGGTCATTTTCAGGTGTTTAGGCTTGTTCGTCATTAGTTTTGAATTTGGAGATGTTCATTAGTTCATTAGGCTTGAATTGGGATACAATTTGTGGTTTTGTTGTTTGATGTGATTTGAGGCTTCGAGTAAGTTTGTATTGTGCTTTAGGATTTGTTAGTGTAAATGGCTGAGGTGTCGTGGGCTTCGGGTGTGTTTCGAATGGGTTTCAGACTTTCTTGATGTGTTGGAACTTTTGATTTCTATGCTTCTTGTATCCTTCCCCGCGATCACGAAGAATCGGTCGCGATCACGTAGAGTCTTTGCTGGCACATGGGTTTTTTCACTTCGCATTTGTGAAGGGAAGGATCCACTTGCGAAGCCTTGGGGTGTTTGTTGATAATGAATGCGACTGTCGGGCCGCGTCCGCATAGAAAGAAGGCGAGGTTTTATGGTGTCACGCATTATTCATCGCGGTCGCGAGAATGGAGCCATGATCACGAAGCCTGAGGACATTTTATCACCACGTTCGCATTTGTAGCCTTGTGTTAACATAAGAGGTTTATGGATTTGGTGAAATTTGTTTTTCATGATCGCAAAGTTTTTTCCGCGAAATTGGAGAGTTGGTGAAATACAGTACTCTATTTCGAGGGTTTGGTTCATTTTAACATATTTTGAGTTGTAGAGCTCAGTTTTGTGCGCATTTGGAGAGGCTTTTCATGGTTTGGATCGGGGTAAGTGTTTTTGACTAAGAGTTGCCCATTATTCATGATTCCATCATTGTTTTTATTATTTAAAAAGTAATTTGTGATGGATAAATTTGTGGTTTATTTAAAAGCTTTCAGAAATTATAAACTGAGGATTGGATGGTTGATTTGAGGTCAGAAATGGATAATAGTTTATGGTTGGACTCGTATCGGAATGGGTGTTCAATAATTGTATGTTTGGTCAGGTTCCGAGGTGTGGGCCTAGGAAGACTTTTTCATTTTCATTAAAGATTGAATCTTTATTATCATGTCACACCCGAACCCAGGGAGTGGGACCGGTGCTAAACCAAGATAACTAGGTCGAGCAAGCCCGTACAATTCCTTCTACCCAAACTTACTCATAAAGGATAGTAAAATCCAATTCATTAATTAATCAGTGGGGGGGGGGGGATCAAGTAAGCAAGAACACCAATTCATTATTAGAAGTTACATCATTTATAAGCTTCCAAAATACATACTTTTTCATTGTTTAATATGGAACGTGTGATCCAGTTACAACATTACTATTTTAACTTTCCCAACCCCAACACACCACTCACGCTATGTTTACGGAGCCTCTATTAGATACAAAAGAGTACAATGATAGTGCCGGCAATAAGGCTCTGTCTATACCTGAAAACATGGTGATAAAATAAACCAAAGATACATGACCCTGAGTGAAGTGGGGCTCACCAAATCAG
>AWOL01S0018455.1:0-48893 GCA_000715115.1 Nicotiana otophora
TACTTCCAATGTTTCACAAAAGATAAGTCAAAAGCTTTTACATGATAGAGTTTTCGTAAAAACATGAGTTAAACTAAACATGCAGTGCGGAAAAATAGCCCCAAACATTGGGTGTCACCAAGTCATGAGCATCTAAACAACTAGTCTAGGAAATAACGTCTACAAGGGTCTGTATCCAAATACAATAAAAAGAAAGAAAAGTAGACATGGAAGGAGAAACAAGGACTGCGAACGCCGTCAGCTACCTCGTAAATATCCGATAATCAGCCGCTCACGAGATCAACATCCTCTGTGTCCGGAAACACCTAGATCTGCACACGAAGTGCAAGGTGTAGCGTGAGTACAACCAACTCAGTAAGTAACAATAATAAATTAGGAAATGAAAGATAGTGACAAGCTATACAAATACAGTTCATTTCAGTAATTTCAGCAATGAAAGTAGACATGTTTCAATTCCGGTAATTTAAGTCAAGTCAGTTACATATTACCAAGTTTAGGTAAAACTAGATACAATATTTTCCAGAAGTTTCAGAACAATGACATAAATCATCTACGTGCAACAACAAATGAAACAAGTGCAACCTCTCAGGGCAACCGTCCCTCAAGCTCTCTTAATAGCTCAACACTCGGCTCTCAGCCCTCAATACTCACACTCAATAGGTACCTACGCTCACTGGGGGTGTACAGACTCCAGAGGATCTCCTACAACACAAGCGCTATAATTCGCACGGACAACTCACGTGCTGCATAGACAACTCACGTGCTATAGTATCATATCAAGATCCGCACGGACAACTCACGTGCTACAGTATCATATCAGAATCCGCACGGACAACTCACGTGCTATAGTATAAATATCATTATCCGCACAGACAACTCACGTGCTATGGCATCAATACCTCACAAACATGCCCTTAGCCTCACTAAGTCATCGACCCCTCTAGTCTCTCGACCCTCAGTAATCAAGAAAAATCAGCCCAAAATAGAATAGTATAATGTATCAATAGGGAATAACACAGACTGAGGTATAATATGCAAGTAATACTACGATTGAGTACAAGTAACAATAAGCAGGGAGATTCAACAGGTATCACGACCACTGTGGGTCTTTACAGTACCAACATATAGCCTAAGCATGATTTCTAACATGATTTACTGTCAAATTTCTATAACACAGTAAGGCACATAGCTAACGACAAGCTTATTCTACTTTTCAGTTTCACGGAATGGACCAAGTCTCAATTTCCACGGTGCACGCCCACACACCCGTCACCTGTCATGTACGTCACCTCCAAATAATCATTTAATACAAAATCTGGGGTTTCATACCCTCATGGCCAGATTTAAAACTGTTACTTACCTCAATCCGCGCAAAACTCTACTCCAAAATGTCTTTGCCTCTCGAATCGGTCTCCAAACGTCCCGAATCTAGCCACAAGCAGTACAATAAAATCAATATAGGCTAAAGGAATCAATTCCACAAGAAAAATACAAAATTATAGCCAAAATCTGAAATCGGCTCAAACCCAGCCCCCGGGCCCACGTCTCGAAATCCGACAAAAATCACAAAATTCGAAAGCCCATTCACTCACGAGTCTAAACATACCAAATTTATCATAATCCGATACCAAATGGTCATTCAAATCTCTAAAATTCACTCTCCAAATCCCTAGCTTCAAACTCCCAAATTGCACCTAAAAAACACACCAACTAGGTGGAAAATCAGTGGAAAAACATCATTATTGAAGAAAACTGAACACAAGAAGCTTACCTCAATAATCTCTTCAAATCCCTCTCAAAAACCTCCAAAATCCGAGCTCAAAATGTTAGAAATGGCCAAAAATCTCGGAACCTCGCTTATATAGGTTCTTCCCAGGCATTATCGCACCTGCGGAGCCTAGACTCGCACCTGCGGAGCCTAGACTCGCACCTGCGCGCCCGTTTGTGCAGAAAGATGAGCGCTCCTGCGAAAACTACTAACTCCGGCTATCTCCGCTCCTGCGACCACTGGTCCGCATCTGCGCGATCGCAGGTGCGGAGAAACCATCGCATCTGCGACCTCTGCTGGTCTCCACCCCTTTCCGCACCTGTGGCAGCGCACCTGCGGCTAATACCCTCGCAGGTGTGATCACACCAGCAAAAGACCGAACTTCAACGATTCCTTAACTTCCATTCCAAGTCCGTTAACCATCCAAAATCAACCCAAGGCCCCCGGGACATCAACCAAACATACCAACAAGGCTTAAATCACAATACGAACTAAGTCGAACCCTCAAATCACCTCAAACAACGTCAAAACACGAATTACGCAAGGATTCAAGCCTAATGAACTTGGAAAATTCACATTTCACAAACGATGCCGAAACCTATCAAATCACGTCCGATTAACCTCAAATTCTGAACACAAGTCATAAATAACACCACCAACCTACTCCAACTTCCAAAAATTACCCCGATATCAAAAAGTCCACTCCCGGTCAAACTTTCCAAAATTTCAACTTTCGCTATTCCAAGCCTAATTCTACTACGGACCTCCAAATCACATTCCGGACGCGCTCCTAAGTCCAAAATAACCTAACAGAGCTAACAGAACCATCAAAATTCAAATCCGAGGTCGTTTACACATAAGGCAACATTCGGTCAACTTTTCCAACTTAAGCCTTCAATTAAGAGATTAAGTGTCTCAATTCACTCTGAAATATCTCCAGACCCAAACTAACTAACCCGGTAAGTCATATAATAACTGTAAAACACAAAAGAGATAGAAAAGGGGGAAACGAGGCTACAACTCTCGAAACGACCGGCCAGGTCGTTACATCCTCCCCTATTAAACAAACGTTCGTCCTCAAACGAGTATAGAGACATACCTGAAATGGTGAAATGGTGAAAAGATGAGGATAACGGCTACGCATATCTTACTCGGTCTCCCAAGTCACCTCCTTGACCGGCTGACCCATCTATTGAACCTTCACAGAAGTAATATTCTTCGACCTCAGCTTTCGAACCTACCTATCCAAGACCGCCACCGACTCCTCAACATAAGATAAATCCTTGTCCAACTAGATTGAGCTGAAATCCAACACTTGAGACAAATCGCCATGATACTTCCAGAACATAGAAACATGGAATACTAGATGAACTCCTGCTAGACTGGGAGGCAAGGCAAGCTCATAAGCAACCTCCCCAACACGTCGCAACACCTCAAATGGGCCGATAAACCTCAGGCTCAGCTTGCCCTCATTTTCGAACATCATAACACCCTTCATGGGTGACACCCGAAGCAGGACCCGCTCTCCAATCATTAATGTAACAACGCGAACCTTCCGATCTGCATAGATCTTCTGTCTGGACTGGGCTGTGCATAATCTATCTTGAATTACCTTAACCTTCTCTAGAGTTTCCTGAACCAAGTCTGTACCCAATAATCTAGCCTCGCCCGGCTTGAACCAACCCATTGGAGACCTACACTGCCTACCATACAGAGCGTCATACGGTGTCATCTGGATGCTCAACTGATAACTGTTGTTGTAGGCAAACTCCGCTAGTGGCAAGAACGGATCCCACGAACCCCCAAACTCTATTATGCACGCACAGAGCATATCCTCTAATATCTAAATAGTGCGCTCAGATTGTCCGTCCGTCTGAGGGTGAAATTCCGTGCTCAACTCCACTCGATTACCCAACTCATGTTGTACGGCCCTCTAGAACCGTAATGTAAACTGTGTACCCCGGTCAAATATGATAGATATCGGTACGCCATGAAGCCCGACGATCTCACGAATATACACTCGAGCCAGCTGCTCGGAAGAATAGGTAGTCATCACATGAATGATATGAGCTGACTTGGTTAGCCTGTCCATAATCACCCAAACTGCATCAAGATTCCGCGGAGTCCATGGAAGCCCAACAATGAAATCCATAGTGATCCATTCCCATTTCCACTCCGGAATCTCTAATTTCTGGAGCAACCCACCTGGCCACTGATGCTCATACTTCACTTGCTGGCAATTACACCGAGCTACATACTTCACTATGTCCTTCTTCATTCTCCTCCACTAGTAGTATTGCCTCAAGTCCGGATACATCTTCGCGGCACCCGGATGAACGGAATACTGCAAGCTATGAGCCTCTTGAAGAATCAACTCTCACAAACCATCTACATTGGGTACGCATAGCCTGCCCTGCATCCTCAATGCACCATCATCCCCAATAGCGACCTCCTTAGGATCACCGTGCCGGACCATGTCCTTAAGAACAAGCAGGTGGGGGTTATCATATTGACGCTCCCTGATACGATCATAAGGAGAAGACCGGGAGACCATACAAGATAATACTCGGCTCGGCTCAGAAACATCCAATCTAACAAACTGGCTGGCTAAGGCCTGAACATCCCATGCCAATGGCCTCTCTACTTCTGGAAGATATGCTAAGCTCCCCAAACTCTCCGCCCGGCGACTCAAGGCATCAACCACCACATTGGCCTTCCAGGAATAGTATAAAATGGTGATATCATAGTCCTTAAGAAGCTCCAACCACCTCCGCTAACGCAATTCAAAATCCTTTTGTTTGAACAGATGCTACAAACTCCGGTGATCAGTGTAAATCTCACAATGGACACCGTACAAATAGTGCCGCCAGACCTTCAAGGCATGAAAAATAGCTGCTAACTCAAGGTCGTGGACAAGATAGTTCTTTTTATGGGGTTTTAACTGGCATAAAGCATACGCAATCACTCTGCCCTCCTGTATCATAACACACCCAATTCTGATCCGAGAAGTATCATAATACACTGTGTAAGAACCAGAAGCTGATGGTAGAACTAGAACTGGAGTCGTGGTCAAACCAGTCTTGAGCTTCTGAAAGCTCCCTCGCACTCATCCCACCACCTGAAAGGAGCACACTTTTAGGTCAATTTGGTCAAGGGCGATGCGATAGATGAGAAACCCTCTACACAACGACGGTAATAACCAGCCAAACCATGAAAACTTCGAATCTCCATGGCTGAGGACGGTCTGGGCTAACTCTGAACCGCCTCTATCTTCTTCACATCCACCTGAATACCCTCACTGGACACCATGTGCCCCCAAAATGCCACTGAACTGAGCCAAAACTCATACTTGGAGAACTTTGCATAAAACTTCTTCTCCCTCAACCGCTGCAACACGATCCTCAGATGCTGGGCATGCTCCTCCTGGATACAAAAGTACACCAAGATATCATCAATGAATACAATAACGAACGAGTCAAGATAAGGCTGAAACACACTGTTCATCAGATGCATGAATGTTGTTGGGGTGTTGGTCAGCCCAAAAGACATCACAAGGAACTCATAATGACCATAACGGGTCCTGAAAGTTGTCTTAAGAATATCCGAGTCCCGAATCTTCAACTGGTGATACCTTGTCCACAAATCAATCTTGGAGAACACCCTCGCTCCCTGAAGCTGGTCAAATAGATCATCAATACACGGCAAATGATACTTGTTCTTGATTGTGACCTTGTTCAACAACCTGTAATCAATGCACATTCTCATAGTACCATCATTCTTATTCACAAATAGAACTGGTGCACCCCAAGGTGACACGCTAGGCCAAATAAACCCCTTATCAAAGAGTTTCTGAAGTTACTCCTTCAATTCCTTCAACTCTGCTGGTGCCATACGATATGGTGGAATAGAAATGGGCTGAGTGCCCGACACCAAATCAATACCGAAGTCAATATCCCTGTCAGGCGGCATGCCCGACAGGTTTGCAGGAAACACATCCGGAAAATCTCGCACCAACGGAAGAGAATCAATAGCAGGGGTCTTTACACTAACATCCCTCACAAAATCCAGATAAGATAGACAACCCTTCTCAACCATCCGCTGAGCCTTCAAGTATGAAATCACTCTACTGGGAACATAGTCTATAGAGCCGCTCTACTCAACCCTCAGCAACCCCGGCATCGCCAACATCACGGTCTTCGCGTGACAACCTAGAACCGCATGACATGGAGACAACCAATCCATACCCAAATTCACATCAAAATCGACCATACTAAGCAACAAGAGATCCACTCTAGTCTTCAGACTCCCAATAGTCACCACACATGATCGATATACACGGTCCACAATAAAAGTATCGCCTGCAGGCATAGACATATGAACAGGTGAAACTAGAGACTCACGGTGCATATCTATATAATGAGAAAACTACAAGGACACATATGAGTAAGTGGAACCAGGGTCAAATAATACAGAGGCATCTCTGTGGCAAACTGAGATAATACATGTGATCACAATATCCGAAGCAATGGCATCTGGTATGGAAAGGAGAGCATAGAAACGGGCCTGGCCGCCCCCTGATCGGCCTCCCCCTCTGGGGCGACCCCTAGGTGCCTGAGCCCCACCACGAGGTGGCTGGGCGAGTGGTGGAGTTGCTGGTGCTGGTGCCATCAGCCAAGAACTCTGTTGTGGAGTCCCACTCAACAACCTAGTGCAATCGCTCTTAATGTGACCAAAATCTCTGCACTCGAAACAACCCCTCCTCTGACGGAATTGCTTCTCCTGATACCCTGAGGAACTACCCGTAGACACCAGAGCTGACAAGGCAGGGTGAGAACTCTACGCTGGTAGTGCATTGAATGAAGAATGGCCTTACTGATAACTGTGTGAACCATGGCCAGATGATGCACCGCGGTGAACAGGGCGAGTCATCTGAGCATGTCTGAAAGGACGACCCTTCCCGTGTTGGAACTGAGCCCCAGAAGGAACACCGCTGAATCCACCCTACCCACGAGACCTCTTGTCCTCCCTCTCAACCCGCTCCTAGCTGCGAACCATCTCAATCTGGCGAGCAATGTCGACAAGATGATCAAAAGTAGCACCAAACACTCCCTCTCTAGTTATAAGCAATCCCAGCTGAAAAGTGAGGCCATCTATGAACCTCCTGATCATCTCCCTATATGTGGGAACCAACCAGACAGCATGACGGGCTAACTCAAAAAATCTCATCTCATACTGCGTCATAGACATATCACCCTGACGAAGCTGCTCGAACTGCCTACACAGCTCCTCTTTGCGGGACTGAGGCACGAACTTCACTAGGAAAAGAATGGAGAACTGCTGCCATGTAAGGGGTGTTGCGCTGACCGACCTACGCCTCTCGTAAGCCTTCCACCAACTGCAGGCAGCCCCAGGGAACTGAAAAGTAGTGAACGAGACCCTACTGGTCTCTAGAATACCTGCTGTACGGAGTATCCTCTGGCACTTATCCAAGAAGTCCTGTGCATCATCTCCCTCTATAACACTGAAAGATGGAGGCTGGAGTCTCCCGAATCTCGCCAATCTACGCTGCTCATCATCAGGCATGACATGAACCACATAGTCCTGAGCGGCTGCAACAGGATAGGCTGGTGGTACCCCCGGTGTCTGGAGTCCCTGTACCACCTGCTCTGGTGTGCGGGTGGCGGGAGCCTGAGAACTTCCCCCGGCCTAAGAAGTGGCTGCTATGGCCAAAACAGAGACCGCCTTAGAAAGACTGGTGCACGTGGTCAGAATCTGAGCTAAGGCCTCCTAAAGGCCTAGAATCACGATGGGCACGGGTGGTGCCTGAGCTGGTCCTACAGGCTCATCCACAATTGGAGCCTGCTCCTGAACTGGGGCATCTGGTGGATCTGCAGGTGCTTCCCTAGCTGTGGTGCGAGCTGCACCTCCGCCCCTACTGCGACCTCGGCCTCTACCGTGACCTCGGCCTCTCGCAGCCCTGACTGTTGGTGCTGGTGGCTATCCATCCTGCCCCGTAGCACGTGTCCTCACCATCTGTGAGTGAATAAACAACAAAAGTTTAGTTACCAGAGTCAAAAGATTCGCACGACAAGAATTGAAGAATCTGGAATTTCCTAAGGGTTCGACAACCTCTCAAAGATAAGTACAGACGTCTCTATACCCATCCGTAAGACTTTACTAAACATGCTTATGACTCATCAGACCTATGTAACCTGTGCTCTCATACCAACTTGTCATGACCTAAAATCCTAACCTGTCGTGATGGCGCCTATCGATGGTACTAGGCAAGCCGATTCTCAAAAATACTTCCAATGTTTCACAAAAGATAAGTCAAAATATTTTACATGATAGAGTTTTCATAAAAATAGGAGTTAAACTAAAAATACAGTGCGTAAAAATAGCCCCAAACATCAGGTGTCACCAAGTCATGAGCATCTAAATAACCAGTCAAGGAAATAGTGTGCTGCACGGACAACTCACGTGCTATAGTATCATATCAAGACCCGCATGGATAACTCACGTACTACAGTATTATACCAGAATCCGCACGGACAACTCACGTGCTATAGTATAAATATCATGATCCGCACGGATAACTCACGTGCTATGGTATCAATACCTCACAAACATGCCCTTAGCCTCACTTAGTGATCAACCCCTCTAGTTTCTCGGCCCTCGGTAATCAAGTAAAAGCAGCCCAAAACATAATGGTATAATGTATCAACAGGGAATAACACAAACTGAGGTATAATATGCAAGTAATACTACAACTGAGTACAAGTAACAATAAGCATGGAGATTCAACAGGTATCACGACCACTGTGGGTCTCTACAGCACCAACACATAGCCTAAGCATGATTTCTAAGATGATTTACTGTCGAATTTCTATAACATAGCAAGGCACATAGCTAAAATTCACTCTCCAAATTTCTAGCCGCAAACCCCCAAATTGCACCTCAAAAACACACCAACTAGGTGGAAAATCAGTGGGGAAACATCATTATTGAAGAAAAATGAATACAAGAAGCTTACCTCAATAATCTCTTCAAAAACCCTCTCAAAAACCTCCAAACTCCGAGCTCAAAACGTTAGAAATGGCCAAATATTTCGGAACCTCACTTATATAGGTTCAGCCCAGGCATTACCGCACCTGCAGGGCGTGGGCTCGCACTTGCGTGCCCGCTTGTGTGGAAACATTAGCGCTCCTGCAAAAACTACTAACTCTGGCTGCCTCTGCTCCTGCGACCACTGGTCCGCATCTGCGTGATCGCAGGTGCGGAGAAACCATCGCACCTGAGACCTCTGCTGGTCTCCACCCCTTTCCGCACCTGCACTAAACCTGTCGCACCTGCGGCTAATACCCTCGCAGGTGCGATCACACCAACAAAAGACCAAACTTCAGAAGTTCCTCAACTTCCATTCCAAGTCCGTTAAGCACCCGAAATCAACCAGAGGTCCCCGGGACCTCAACCAAACATACCAACAAGCCCTAAATCACGATACGAATGTAGTCGAACCCCCAAATCACCTCAAACAACGTCAAAACATGAATTACACACGGATTCAAGCCTAATAAACTTTGAAAATTCCAAATTCCACAAACGACGTCGAAACTTATCAAATCACGCCCGATTGACCTCAAAATTTGCACACAAGTCATAAATGACACCACGAATCTACTCCAACTTTCGAAAGTACAGTCTGCCCCCGATATCATAAAGTCCACTCCCGGTCAAACTTTCCAAAATTCCAACTTTTGCCATTTTAAGCCTAATTCTACTACGGACCTCTAAATCATATTTCGGACACGCTCCTAACTCCCAAATCACCAAACTGAGCTAATGGAACCATCAAAATCCAATTTGAGGCTGTTTACACATAAATCAATATCCGATCAATTTTTCCAACTTAAGCTTTCAATTAAGAGACTAAGTGTCTCAATTCACTCTGAAATCTCTTTGGACCCGAACCAACTAACCTGGAAATTCATATAACAGCTGTAGAACATAAAAGAGGTAGAAAATAGGGTAACGGGGCTACAACTCGCAAAACAACTGGCCGGGTCGTTACATTAGGGATGGATGAATGAGTGACTTGTCCAACATTTGGAGGAGAATCAGATGTGTTACGTTGCTGCACAATTGAAGTAGTGTTAGGAGTGTTTTGTCCAGTTGGCAAAGAAGTTTGATGTCTTCTAGAAGAATCAAAAATATGATTTATATTCCTAGAATTTATCAGATTAGGAGTTAAGGGTTGACATAAAATAGGAGGTAAAGTAGGAATAGGAGAAAAAATTCCAACATTTGTAGTAGATAAGAAACGAGAATATTTTTCAATATCTCCATGATGAAAATTAGGAGATATGGTTGAGGTTAAAGAAGGATTAATATTAATTAAATAGAGAAGTTTAAAGAGAGTAGAAGTGCTAGATTCGGGTAAAGTTGAGGAGAGAAGATGCGGATAGGGAAAGATATCATCATTGAACCTAACACGTCTAGAGATAAAATACTTTATTACTGGATGGATCAAAATATCTGTATCCTTTGTAGTTAGATGGATAGCCAAGAAACATACAATGTTTATCACAAGGACTCAACTTGTGGGATGAATAGTCACGTAAGTTTGGGTATCATGAACAACCAAAGACACGTAGATGATTGTACGTAGGAGGCTTGCCAAAAAGAACTTCAAAGGGAGTCTTAAAATAAAGCTTAGATGAAGGAAGAATATTTACAAGATGGACAATAGTGCGCAGGGCTTCAGCCCAGAATCGAGAGGGAGGTGATGCTTGAAATAATAATGAAAAGACCATATTTAAAATAGTACGATGCATGTGTTCAACTTTGCCATTTTGTTGATGAGTATAAGGACATGAAATGCGAAGAAAAATGCCATTATCATTAACGAATAATAAAATATCTTGAAGTTTAACAAACTCAACAGTCCCGTCACATTGAAATGCTTTTAATTTTATTGAAAACTGGGTCAATATATAGGCATAAAATTGCTTAAATGTAGTGAAAGCATCAGATTTACGCTTGAGAGAAAAAACCCATGAAAACTTCATGAAATCGTCATGAAATAAAATATAATATCGAAATCCAGTAAAAGCAAGAACATATGAGGTCCAAATATCACTATGAATTAACTCAAATAGAGATAAATAAAAAGAACAAGAATCCATAAAAGGCAACTTTTGGTGCTTGCCAAGTTGACAAACATTACATAAATTGTCTAAACCTTTAAATGTAGAACAAGGTAACTTATTGACCCTAACTAAACTAGCTAAAATAGCTGAGTTTGGATGTCCTAAACGGCGATGCCAAAGATTTGGAGAGACATGTCTAGCAGTGGCGTCGCAAAAATTCACACCACTGATTAGGATTGTGAAGCGGCCGATACAATTATAATTATCCAACTTTGAGTCGGGGTCGATTCCTCAGAGAGATTATATTCGATTAGGTATATAATTAGACTAGGTGTATGACATGCCTAAAATGCACTTCCACATACTTGGTTGTTTCTTTCTACTTCTAAAATTTATGCTATTATTTGTAAATGTAAAGCTATAGAACGATATTTTTGGTGTTGTTGTTTTTCAAGTTTATGAAAGATCTAGGGCTGTGACTTCCACCTAGGTGGTTATCTAACTAGTTGTGGGCTTTAGGGAATGTTTCGTTGGTCAGGGTGTAATATAGCAATCAACACGCGATTACCTAGTCGATACCTCTCGGTAGTTAGAGTGGTTTTGCCCAATTTGACTTTCTCAAGTCCAAATGGGTAATTCACTAAACTGTTGATATATGCTGAAGTCAGGTCTTACTATATCTAGATTCAACCCTTTAATTGGGGCTATCAATTTCTTGAATTCACTCCAATTTCTTGTTAACCAAGTTTTCCTAGACTTAGTCTCTCTTTCTCAAGTAGAGACTAAGTCAATTAGGCATGAATCAATGTTTGCAACCATTAATTCCTAAATTCAAGCAAGAACTAGGCTAAATATCATACACCCAACCTTAAACAAGCGCTAAATCAAATACCCATTAGGTACCCATACTAGATTGGTTCACAACCCTAGCTAGAGATTTAGCTACTCATACGCAAAAATGAAAACATTAAGGAAGAAAATAAGATTAAACTCATAATAGATGATAAAGGGATGAAAATCCAATGTTAAAATGATAAACTTATACAAAGTTTCCCAAAGCAGTAAAGGAAAAACAGCTATCTACTTTTTGGAGTTCAAACGTAACCTAAATTTAACAAAAAGAACTATTTATACACAGCATAAATTATCGGACAAAAATTGCCCCTGCAGAGGTTCTGCGGCCGCACAATTCTCTATGCGGTCCGCACTTTGAAGTTGGGCTTGACAAGATGGACTTCTGCGGCTGCACAATTCTAGGTTGCGGTCGCAAGTCTTCAGATTCTGCGGACCGTACATTTCTGAGTGCGGCCGCACTATTGAATTTGTGCTTGACAGGAGGGACTTCTGCGGGCCGCACGTTTTTGAGTGCAGCCGCACTCTTGCATTCTGTGGCCGCACAATAATAGTGCGGTCCGCACTTCTTCATGGAATCAGAATTCCATCTCTCCGAACTCATCTTCTGTGGCCGCACAATAATTGTGCGGTCCGCACTTTGCAAAGGAATTATGTCAGATGCCCTTCATAGTCTGCGTCCGCACTCAATATTGTACGGTCCGCACTTTGTTCGTTTTGCTTGCTTTTAGTCCTTGTCTAAAAATACTCCCTCTTGAGTTGAATTTCATCGTTTTGGATCTTTTCCCAATGCTCGTGCAGGTAAGCACATTTTGTCAGTTTTCGGGAATACCTTTAAGTATTTTAGAGCTAAACTAAAATAAAAGAGTGCAAATAAGTAGTCAAAATCCCTACTTATCAACTCCCCCTAACTTAAGGTTTTGCTTGTCCTCAAGCAAATAAGGTAATTCTCACCTCCACAAGAAAAGAGCTATTTCAGCTGGCCTAAGTTGCATCAAACACACATCAATTGGGACAAAAAATTACCCACACACTCATGAATTATCAACAAGGCCATGTTTTGAATGTTAAAGCACAAATAGCTCTAATGTGACACTTGAGCATCAAAAGTTGACTTTACTCATCAAGGAAGTTTGCACTTTCATGTAGGTCACTGTGGATCCCAAACTCCTCCTCCTATACTCTCCGTAAGCTCATCTCACTCAAGAATGTAGCACTCAATTCAATGATTCGTGAAAGGTTCGCTCATCACTCTCAAAAGAATGTCACAAGTGCGACTCTAAGTACCATATGCTTGCCCCTCATGTCGATCACCACTAATGTAAGCTTACTCGGCTTGAAATCACGTAGGGCTTTTTCGGCATGTAATGAAGGCTTTTGGACTAAGGAGGGAAATGTTGGAATGGAACGAGTTTATCTTTCCTTTAACACTCCATTTTCTCTTTTTTGGCTCATACTTTGCTGACTCTTTGAGTCATTTTATTTTTCCTTAGGGGAACTAGAGAGACTTGACATCACTCTTTCTTGGTCATGATATTCATATTCTCCTTCTTTTTCTTCTCCATGCTTTTCACTTTTCCTTTCTTTTGAATCCTTTCAACCCTTCAAATTATTCACTTTTGTTTTGTGTTTTTCTTTTGTTCTTTTTTTTCTCTGCCTTTCCTTTTCTTCATTTCTTTTCTCTTCTTGTGCCTTGATACCACTTTGAAACTCCTCATCTCTCCCCCAAAATTATGTTTTCTCCATTTGTTTCTCATGAGTGCTAAGGAAAGCTCGGGTGCCAAGATAGGGTCACTATAAAACGAGTAAAGGCTTGTAACATGGTTATCGAATGTAAAAGGCTTTAGGATCAAAAGGGTTGACTAAGGATAACATCATTGGTGGGCCATGGAAGGTTTTGAAACGGGTCAAGGAGAGCCTATAATCACTTCTCAAGCCAAGCAAACATAGAATTTTGCCTAGAAACATATTCGGGGCAAGTTCTAGACCATTCACACGGGTACTTGGACTTGTAACAAAATATCTCACCTCTCACACAACCGGATTGTTAAAGAGGATAGAATTGAGGGCCCACAACAAACGTATTCAAGATTGATGATCTCTAATGGTTCAACTAAATCACCCGATGATTGCCTAAGTCAACACAAGAGTCACAAGGTCACTAACTAGAGTCATTTCTTTCCAAAAGCTTGTCTTTAACCATAAGCGTGTAGTTAAGTGTGTTGATACCAAGTGAAGCATGCTTGACCCTTTTTTATTCATTAACACTACCGTTTCTATGTAAACATAAAAAATGAACTCAATCCCTTAAGAAGGTTGTCACGCCATCTATTGTTGGGAATAGCAACCCGGTTCACACAAAACCCACCTTTGGAAAGCACCGTGGCATTAAGAAAACCAAAGGCTTATTGCACACTTAAACGTAAAAGGAAGCTATCGAATAACAAAAAGCTATTAACATAAATAAGAAGCTAGACTACTAAGAAAACAAAATAAAGAAGCTATGAAATAAACTACTGAAAGTAAGACAAATGAATACACAAACCGAGGGGAATAGAATATATACATCAAAAGAGAGGGAGGAATATATACATAATGAAATAGAAAATAAAGATAAAAGAAAAATAGTATTAAAGTTATTACAGGCCAATATCATCAAATCAAACCAACCAAAATAGATGACCCCCCGAATAAAAATAAGTATTATCCCCAATGCTTAGCAAAATCAAAATAAGGGAGGGTAGAGAGTAAAGAAAACTCTCTATGTGGACTCAGGGTGCATGGCATCACCACCACCCTCGGGCTCTCCCAACTGGATCTCATCATCCTCTGCTCGGGGAATAATGGGGTTGGTGAACATCTGAAGCACCTCCTCGGCAGTATGTGCATCAAGGTCTAGTTCGTCAGACTGGCCAGCCGGTGCCTTTGCTGATGGTGCTGCTGGTACTGATGGATCTGTCTCCATCAGTAGGTCAAATAGTAAATCACCAGCTGCTGCAATCTTTGTCACCTCCTTTCTCAATCTCTCCATTGATTTTTTTGAGGCCTGGTATTTCCTCAACTTCTTCACTTATTTGCCCAACTATTCAATAGCTCCCCCATGTGCCACCAGTGTATCCATAATGGTCTTCTGGGTGTCACGATCCAACATCTAACCATGGTCGTGATGGCGCCTATCGTGTTACAAGACAAGCCTATATCCTAAAATATTACTACTAAATTGATTATAAGAATTTAATAAAACATTTCCAACATTTTCATAAACTAAATCAACTTTAAATATAATTATAGAAAAATACGGGAATGAGCCCCAAACATCGGGGTTTCACTAAGTCATGAGCGTCTAAATCTATGAACTAAGAAATAAAACTGTCTAACTGTCAATATAGTCCAAAAGAAGAAATGATAAAAGGAGTAACAAGGTCCTGTGGATGCTAGTAGCTACCTTGCAGTCTCCAACGATAGCCGATCTGAACTCAACGATCGCCGTGCTCTAACTCACCTGGATCTGCACATAAAGTGCAGGGTCTAGTATGAGTACAACCGACTCAGTAGTAACAGAAATAACTAAGGAACTGAGTAGTAGTGACGAGCTAAGTAGAACAATTCAATTATTTCTTTATCACAATTTAAAATAAACAGAAATAAACAGGTAAATTCCATTAACTCAATAAATGCTACAAAGAAATTAACAAGTAAAATGCAGCAACAACAAAAGCAATGAATCCTCACAGTAATGTCAGTCCATCACTCAGCACTCGCACTCAGCACTCAACACTCAATAGGTACCTGTGCTCACTAGGGGTGTGTACAGACTCTGGAGGGGCTCCCAAATCCCAAGCGCTAAGAACAAACAACTCACGTGTTGCGCGGACAACTCACATGCCATAATCTCAATCCCTGGATCCGCACGGTCAACTCACGTGCTACACGGACAACTCATGCACTATGGTATCAATACCTCAATCCGCACGGACAACTCACGTGTTTCACGAACAACTCACGTGCCTCAATCAAATACCTCACAACATGCCCTCAGCCTGACTCAGTCATGTACCTCTCTAGCCTCATCATCATCAACAAATAAGGGAAACACAACCCACGTCATGTATCACAATATATTAGCAAAATAATAGGGACTGAGCTAAATATGTACAATAATATCTATGACTGAGTGCAATTAATGTGAGCATGAATAAAGCCTAAGCATGATCTCTAACATGAAGGCAAACAAGTTCAACAAGAAATAAACACATAACCATAGATAATAGCAATTAGGCCTCACAGCCTATCGGGACGGACCAAGTCTCAATCCCTCGCGGTGCACACCCACACGCCCGTCACCTAGCGTGGGTATCATTTCCAAACAATCACGTGATGTCAAATCTCCGGGTTTATACCCTCAAAGCCAGAGTTAAAACTATTACTTACCTTAACAGCGTAAAATCCTACTGCGGGATGCCCTCGTCTATGGACTCGGTCTCCAAAATCTCCGAATCTAACCAAAATCAGAATACTACTATCAACATAGGCTAACGAATCGAATTCCACAATAAAAACTACATAAATAGGCCAAAATATCCGAAATCGGCCAAAACCCGGCCCCCGGGCCCATGTCTCGAAACCTGTAAAAAGAATGACAGAATAACAAATCTCATCCTCACCCGATTCTAACCATATATAATTTGTCAAAATCGGACTCCGTTTGTTTCCTCAAATTCTCACTTAAAACTCTCAAAAACTCAAGCCCTAACTCCCTTAATTTCACCCTAAACCCCTACTAATTTCATGTCTAATCAGTAGAAAAACATCTTAAACGCGTATAAATAAACCCAAGGGACTTACCTCACTGATTTCCCGTGATTCTCCCTTGGAAAACACTGCCCTAACTCAAACATCCGTTCAACAACGGAGGAAAAAGGGCAAAAATTCGTGAAGTGTGATATATATATAGATTTTGCCAGGGGTTCCGCTTCTGAGGATTTTCATTAACTCGCCAGGCTTCGCTTCTGCAGTCACCTTATCGCACATACGGTCAATGCAGATATTGAGACCAAGCCGCACCTGCGATTCCTCTGCGCACCTGCGCCTCAAGCCCGCACCTGCGAAGCTCGCACCTGCGCAATCTCCTTCGCACATGCGGGCTCGCATGTGCGATCCTCTCTTCCGCACCTACGCTCAATGCCAGGCCTCCAGTTTTCGCATCTGCTACATGCCATCCGCACCTGCGATCATCGCACCTGCGGCTCCCCATCCGCAGGTGCGGCCACACCAGTAGCCTTACACCAGCAGCTTCCAACTGCATTTCCCAACTTCCAAACTTCTCGTTAACCATCCGAAATCATCATGAGCCCCTCAGGACCTCAATCAATAATTACCACAAGTCATATATCACTACCCAAACTTAGTCGAACCTCCGGAACCCCCAAAACAACACCAAAACACCAAATCAACCCTAGATTCAAGCCTAAGAACTTCTAAACTTCCAAAATTCGCCAACGACGCCGAAACTTGTCAAACCACGTCCGAATGACCTCAAATTTTGCACACACGTCACAAATGACAGTACAAACCTACTCTAACTTCCAAAATTCTTTTCCGACCCCAATACCTAATTTTCCACTGCCGACCAAAATCGCCAAATTTCTAACCTTCGCCAATTCAAGCATAATTCTACCACGGACCTCCAAATTACATTCCGGACACACTCCTAAGTCTAAAATCACTCAACGAAGCTAACCGAACCATAAAAATCCAAGTCCGAATTTGTTTACTCATAAGTCAACTTCCGGTTGACTTTCTTACTTAGCTTTCTAACTAAGAGACTAAGTGTCTCATTTCACTCCAAAACTACTCCGAACCCAAACCTACCAACTCGATATAGCTCAACACAGCTGAACAACACATAAATAAGCAAAAATAGGGAAAACAGGGCTATAACTCTCAGAACGACAAGTTGGGTCGTTATATCCTCCCCCTCTTAGACAAACGTTCGTCCTTGAACGAATCTAACAAAAAGAACATACCTGAAATCACAGCATCGGAAGCAATAGCATCTGGCCTGGCTGGGAGGGCATAAAAATGGGCATGACCACCCCCTAATCTACCTCCCCCTCTCGGGCGACCCATAGCTGACTAGGCTCCGCCCCTAGCTGGCTGAACTCCACCCCTAGCTGGCTGGGAGGGTGGTGGAGGAACTGGTGTTGGTGTCATCGGCCGAGTACTCCGCTGTGGGGTCCCACCCAACAGCCTAGGGCAATATTTCATAATGTGACCAAAATCCCCGCACTCGAAACAACCCCCCCTCTGACGAAACTACTACTCCTGACGACCATAAGAACTACCGGTGATACCTGAGCGGGCGGGGCATAATGAGAACCCTACGCTAGCAGTGCACTGAATGATGACTGACGCTGCTGAAACTGACTTCCCTGAGGAGCACCACTAAAACCACCCTGACCATGAGTCATCTTAGCCTCCCTCTCAGCCCTCTCCTGACGTCGAACCATCTCAATCTGTCGAGAAATGTCGACAACCTTATTAAAGGTAGCACGAGATACTCTCTCCCTGGTCATAAGCAATCGAAGCTAGAAATCGAGACCTTCTATAAACCTCTTTATCCTCTCTCGGTCTGTGGGAACCAGCCAGAGCGCATGACGAACCAACTCGGAGAACCGCATCTCATACTGTGTAATAGACATGTCGCCCTGGCAAAGCTGCTCAAACTGCTTGTGCAGCTTCTCTCTGCGGGACTGAGGCACGAACTTCTCCAAAAAGACTATCGAGAACTGCTGCCAAGTAAGGGGTGCTGCGCCAACAGGCCTATGCTTCTCGCACGTCTCCCACCATCTGAGTACAGCCCTATAAAATTGAAAGGTAGTGAATGAGACCCCACATAGTCTCCAAAATACCAGAAGTACAGAGTATCCTCTAACACCTGTCCAAGACGTCCTGAGCATCCTCTCTCTCTGTACCACTGAAGGGTGGTGGCTGGAGTCTCCCAAACCTCTCCAGCCTACGGTGATCATACTCAGGCATAGCAGGAAACACATAATCCTGTGCAGCTGCAACCGGCTGGTCTAGTGGTGCCTCCGGTGTCTGAAGTCCCTGAACAACCTGCTCGGATGTGCGACTGACGGGAGTCTGAGTGCCTCCCCCGGCCTGAGAAGTGGCTGCGGCCATCGACATAGAGACCGCCTAATCAAACCCGGTACATGCTGTCAGAATCTGAGCTAGGGCCCTCTGAAGGCTTGGAATCACAATAGGCACAGGTAGTGCCTGCGCTGGTCCCGCCGGAACCTCTACCTCTGGGACCTGGTCCTGAGCGGGGACAACTGGGGATCTATAGGTGCTGCCCCAGCTGCTGCGCTGGCGATGACTCTGCCCGTACCACGGCCTCTACCGCGGCCTCGGCCTCTCGCGGCCCAAACTGGTGGCTGTCCCTCTTGACCGGTAGCACGAGTCCTCACTATCTATGAGAGAATGAAATACATATGTTTAGTTACTAGAATACACAAAATGCACGAAAAGAATCCAAGAATGTGAAATTTTCCTAAAGGTTCTGCAGCCTCTCGAAGATAAGTACAAACGTCTCCATACCGATCCGCAAGACTCTACTAAATCCGCTCATGACTCGTGAGACCTATGTAACCTAGGCTTTGATGCCAACTTGTCACGACCCAAAATCGGGGTTGGAGAACATCTGAAGCACCTCCTCGGCAGTATGAGCAGCAAGGTCTGGCTCATCAAACTGGCCAGCTGGTGCCTTTGCTGATGGTGCTGCTGGGTCTGCTGGTACTGATGGATCTGTCTCCATCAGTAGGTCAAATGGTAAATCACCAGCTGTTGTAATCCTTGTCACCTCCTTTCTCAATCTCTCCACTGATTTTTTCGACGCCTGGTATTTCCTCACCAGCTTTACCTATTTGCCCAACTATTCAATAGCTCCCTCATGTACCACCAGTGTATCCATAATGGTCTTCTGGGTGTCACGACCTAAAATCTAACCATGGTCGTGATGACGCCTATCGTGTTACAAGACAAGCCTATTTCCCAAAATATTACTACTAAATCGATTATAAGAATGTAATAAAATATTTCCAACATTTGAATTTTTCATAAACTAAATAAACTCTAAATATAATTATAGAAAAATACGAAAACGAGCCCCAAACATTGGGGCGTCACTAAGTCATGAGCGTCTAAATCTATGAACTAAGAAATAAAACTATCTAACTGTCAATACAGTCCAAAAGAAGAAATGATAAAAGGAGTAACAAGGTCCTGCGGATGCTAGCAGCTACCTTGCAGTCTCCAACGATAACCGGCCTAAACTAAACGATCGCCGTGCTCTAACTCACCTGGATCTGCACATAAAGTGCAGGGTGTAGTATTCTGTACAACCGACTCAGTAATAACAGAAATAACTAAGGAACTGAGTAGTAGTGACGAGCTAAGTAGAACAATTTAATTATTTCTTATCACAATTTAAAAATAAATAGGTAAATTCCATCAACTCAATAAATGCTACAAAGACATTAACCGGTAAAATGCAGCAACAATAAAAGCAATGAATCCTCGCAGCAATGCCACTCCATCACTCAGCACTCGGCTGTCGGCACTCGCACTCGCACTCAACACCTAACACTCAACATTCAATAGGCACCTGCGCTTACTAGGGGTGTGTACAGACTCCGGAAGGGCTCTTAAAGCCCAAGCGCTAAGCACAGACAACTCATGTGCTGCACGGATAACTCACGTGCCATAATATCAATCCCTGGATCCGCACGGTCAACTCACACGCTACGCGGACAACTCACGCGCTATGGTATCAATACCTGGATCCGCACGGACAACTCACGTGCTGCACAGACAACTCATTTGCCTCAATCAAATACCTCAACAGGACCTCGGCCTCACTCAGTCACGTACCTCGCTAGCCCCACCATCATCAACAAATAAGGGAAACATAGCCCACGTCAAGTATCACAGCATATCAGCAAAATAATAGGGATTGAGGGAAACATGTACAATAATATCTATGACTGAGTGCAATTAATGTGAGCATGAATAAAGCCTAAGCATGATCTCTAACATGAAGGCAAACAAGTTCAACAACAAATAAACACATAACCACACATAATAGCCATTAGGCCTCACAACCTCTCGGGACGGACTAAGTCTCAATTCCTCATGGTGCACATATATGCGCCCGTCACCTAGCATGGGTATCATTTCCAAACAATCACGTGATGTCAAATCTCCGGGTTTATACCCTCAAAGCCAGAGTTAAAACTGTTACTTACCTTTACAGCGTAAAATCCTACTTCGGGATGCCCTCATCCCTGGACTCGGTCTCCAAAAACTCTGAATCTAACTAAAATCTAAATACAAGTATCAACATAGGCTAAAGAATCGAATTTCACAATAAAAACTACATAAATAGGCCAAACAATCCGAAAGCGGCCAAAACCCGGCCCCCGGGCCCACATATCGAAACCAGTCAAAAATGGAAGAATAACAAACCTCGTCCTCACCTGAGTCTAACCATATAAAATTCGTCAAAATCGGACTCCGTTTGGTCCCTCAAATCCTCACTTACAACTCTCCAAAACTCAAGCCCTAACTCCCTCAATTTCACCCTAAACCCCTACTAATTTCATGGCTAATAAGTGGAAAAACATCATAAATGCGTGTAAATAAACCCAAGCGACTTACCTCACTGATGTCTCGTGACTCTCCCTTGAAAAACACTGCCTTAGCTCAAAAACCCATTCAACAATGGAGGAAAAAGGGCAAAACTTCGCGAAGTATGATATATATAGGTTCTGGCGAGTGGTTCCGCACCTGCGACCCCATATGCACATCTGCGCTTCCGCATCTGCTGATTTTCATTAACTCGCCAGGCTTTGCTTCTGCGGTCACCTTACCACACTTGCGGTCATCGCAGATGCGGAGATGAAGTTGCACCTGCGGTTCCTCTGCGCACCTGCGCCTCAAACCCGTACCTGTGAAGCTCGCACCTGCGCAATCTCCTTCGTACCTGCGGGCTCGTAGGGTGCGATCCTCTCTTCTGCAACTGCGCTCAATTCCAGGCCTCTATTTTCCGCACCTGTGACATGCCATCCGCACCTGTGATCATCGCACCTGTGTCTCCCCATCCGCAGGTGCGGCCACACCGGCAGCTTCCAGCTGCATTTCCCAACTTCCAAACTTCTCGTTAACCCTCTGAAATCATCCCGAGCCCCTCGGTACCTCAACCAATAATTCCCACAAGTCATATATCACTAACCGAACTTAGTCGAACCTCCGGAACACCCAAAACAACACCAAAACACCAAATCAACCCGGATTCAAGCCTAAAAACTTCTAAACTTCCAAAATTCGCCAACGACGCTGAAACCTATCAAACCACATCTGAATGACCTCAGAATTTGTACACATGGCACAAATGACACTACGAACCTACTCAAACTTCCGAAATTCCATTCCGACCCCGATACCTAATTTTCCACTGCCGATCAAAATCGCCAAATTTCTAACTTTCGCTAATTCAAGCCTAATTCTACCATAGAACTCAAAATTATATTTCGGACACACTCCTAAGTCTAAAATCACTCAACAAAGCTAACCGAATCATAAAAATCCATGTCCGAACTCGTTTACTCATAAGTCAACTTTCGGTTGACTTTTCTAACTTAGTTTTCTAACTAAGAGACTAAGTGTCTCATTTCACTCCAAAACTACTCTGAACCCAAACCTACCAACTTGATACAACTCAACACAACTGAACAACACAAATAAGCAAAAATGGGAAAAACGGGGCTATAACTCTCAAAACGACAGGTCGGGTCGTTACACTGGGTGTCCAGGATCTTCTTCAATGTTTCCTCCACTGACGGAGGAACCTGTGGTGCAACTGGTGTAGAAGACTATGCTGCAATAGAAGTGGATATTTCAGATAGCTTTGAAGTAGCTGTCTGCATCCAGTTGTTGAGACTCGCTAATGTTTGGGAGACTAGCAGCGTAGTGAGTGGATATGTGGATGAGGCAGACACTGGTACTGATGCTGATGGTATAAAAGATGAAGGTAGTGTCATGTCAGCTGTCTCGGTGGAAGGATCGATTGTTGTAGAAGGTATATGAGCTGTAGAAGGCTCAACAACTGACTCTGTAACCACCACCGATTGCTCATTAGACTGACCAACGGTGGTAGTTTCCTCACCCTTGAACTTTGGGTTTTCCGGACCTTGCAAGGAGTACCATGAGAAGGGCTTCTTGGCCCGCACTTTTATATCAAAACTCCTCGGCTCCACCTTTGCATCTGTGAAATATTCTGTGAGGGTGTTGGGATATGGGTAGGTGCTTTCACCTTTTCGGACAACCACTGACATGTTGGCCGACATGAGAGCACCCATATTGATTGGGTACCCGGCCATAATAGATGCCACCAAAACTGCTCGGGGTATTAGAAGATTGTTCTCATTTCGGCTTGGGCCAATACGGCTACACACAAAAGTTTGCCACCATTTTGCATCAAAATTGAGGGTGGCCTGTGCAATAGGAACCCCTGCTGTGATCCACGGTGGTGGTGGTCCTGGAGGAGCCAAAATCTCTACTAACCAAGGGCGAGCTGCATCACCCATCGCAAGCTTCTCCAAGTACTGGATTGCCTTTACCTCCTCGAATCCCAGGTAAGTGTTCAGAGTGCTTGGGTCGAATCTGACTTTCACATTTCTCACTTTGGTCACTTTGGTACCCTTCTTGATGTGTGCCACATTGGCATAAAACTCCCGTACCAAGTGCTATTTGGCATCCATAACACTCTGGGTAAACCACATCCACCCCTTGCGCTCCCTAAACTGCTTAAGGACATTTGGATTGTATTTATCCAATTCCTTCAGCAAGAATTGTTGCTCAAGTGTGAGCGATCTCTGGGGCCACCACTCTCTAAACTTTGTGAAGGCAGTCAAACTCACGAACCTATATTCCCATACTTCCTTCTTTTTCAACCTCTCTAGGACGCCCACTCTAGTGTCACCTCCCCTACCACCATCAGGAACATCATCATTTATTGCAACTGGTGCATAGGGAGTGTGTGTAGAGGAGGGCTCTGAACCATGGCTACCGGCATCGGAACCCTCAGAAGAACTTGTTGTGGTGGATGGTTCGTTGCGCAGTTCGTATCTCCCAGTGAATTGTGGTGGTTAGGACTGGGCCTCAGGCTGTACCTCCACTGATTGACCCTCGGAGGCTTCCTTAGACGGGATATACGAGCTTGATTCTGAGGGCTCTATGGCCCTACCTCTCCCAGTGGTTGGCTTTTTGGCTATTGCTTTTGATTGCACTCCGAGAGGTTGAGTGCCCTTTCCTCGGCCTCGGGAGGGTTCACCCCTCCCTTTAGATGTATCACCTCTTCCTTGTGATCGAACCATTGTCTGCAATACGAAGCACATAAGTTAGTTAAAGCTCAGAAGCATGTTAACAGTTGCAGAAAATTAGTGTACAAAAGAGACAGTGCGGACCGCACAATAGTGAGTGCGGTCACAGACTGCGTTGTGCGGACCACACAATTTCAAAGTGCAGTCACACATGTTGAAGTGTGGACCGCATAATTTTGAGTGGGGCCGCACAAAACCAGGTTCAGACTACAAGTTCTCTAAAGTTCCAAAGTGCAGTCGCACATATGTTTTCGTGGACCGCACAATTTTTCTGCGGACCGCACAATTTTGAGTGTGGTTCGCACTTTTCATGTATCACATTTTGCCCTAACTCAAGATATGCGGACCGCACAATTTTGTGTGCAGCCGCACAATTCAAAAATAAAATGGTACTGACTTAGGTTTTGCAATATTTGCACAATTTAAACATGGTATTTGTAAATACAACATGATGAATGATCTACCTAGTCCCCAATGAGTACACGTGAAATTATCCACACAATTTTAAGCATACATGAAGAACATTTGACATTTTATGCCTAAATATAACTATACAAATTAAGAACAAAAACTAAACAAAATATTAAAAAATCTAAACATGAATTGAACATACCAGTGATGAAAGTTCAGAGTGTGTAAAGTTGTGAATAGTGCAATGAGGTCCTATTTATAGGTTGACCAAAGTCGGTCAAAATTGAAGTTGAGTGCGGCCGCACAAAAACGAGTACGGTCCGCACTCTTTACCTGAACCTTGCTGAAGTTCTGTGGTCCGCACAAACGTGGGTGCAGCTGCAGACTCTCTACCTGAACCTTGCTGAAGTTCTGCGGTCCGCACAAAAGTGAGTGCGGCCGCAGTAATTTGTGTGGTCCGCACAATTTTGTGTGCGTCCGTAGAATGGTTTTTTCTCTGCAATTCAAAACTTCAGAGAGTTGGATTTTTGGGTCTCCAGTTGTCCGGCCGCAGATTCTTCTTTGTTGTGGCATACAAAATTGTGCGGTCCGCGCAATAAATGCGCGATCCGCATTTTTTCAACACTTGGCTAATATTTTCGAACACAGTACCTGCAATGCACACTCATTCCTGCAATTCACTTCAAAACCAATTAGCTCAATACAAAACCTATCTAAAAAAGAAGAAAATAAAAAATGAAAAGAAACATGGGTTGCCTCCCAAGAAGTGCTTGATTTAATGTCGTGGCACGACGCAGATTACCATCAATCACTTGAAATGAATAAACACCACGACATGGTCATCATAAACTTTGCCAAGATAATGCATTACCCGGTGATCATTGACTCTAAGCACTTCATCATATTTGTTCTTTAAGTCTAATGCTCCAAAGGGTGTCACCTTCACAACCTCTAACGGACCACTCCACTTAGACTTCAACTTTTTCGGGAACATTCGTAACCAATAATTGAACAATAACACAAGATCACCTTTTTTGAACTCCTTGTTCCAGATGTACTTGTCATGGAGGTACTTCATCTTGTCCTTATATAAGGATGAACTTGTATAAATATAGTACCAAAATTCATCAATCTCATTCAATTGAGCCACCCCTTAAGTTGGCGGCAACATCCCATTCAAGATTAAACTTCTTCAATGCCCACAG
Source organism: Nicotiana otophora (assembly GCA_000715115.1). Lineage (NCBI taxonomy): Eukaryota > Viridiplantae > Streptophyta > Magnoliopsida > Solanales > Solanaceae > Nicotiana > Nicotiana otophora. Next base: position 25,826 of record AWOL01S0018455.1, read on the forward strand.
AGCCTTGTGCTCAAACAGTTTACACAAGGGGTTCACCACTTTGGAAAAATACTTGATGAATCGGCTATAGAACCCCGCATGACCCAAGAAGCTCTCACTCCCTTCACGAATGTAGGGGGTGGGAGTTTAGAGATCACCTCTATTTTGGCCTTGTCGACCTCAATACCATGCTTTGAAATTTTGTGGCCGAGGACAATGCCTTCCTCGACAATGAAGTGACATTTCTCCCAATTCAAAACCAAGTTTGTCTCATCACATCTTGCCAAGACCTTATCCAAGTTGTTCAAGCAATCATCAAAAGAATTTCCGACCACGGAAAAGTCATCCATGAAGACTTTCAGAAAATCCTCCACCATGTCGGTGAAGATGTCCATCATACACCGTTAAAAATTCGTTGGTGCATTGCATAACCCAAATGGCATTCGCGAGAATGCGAAAGTACCCTAGGGACAAGTGAAAGTGGTTTTCTCTTGGTCCTCCAGAGCAATAAGAATTTGATTGTAGCCGGAATATCCATCAAGGAAACAATAGAAAGCTCGACCGGCCAACCTATCAAGCATTTGATCAAGGAATGGGAGTGGGAAATGATCTTTCCAAGTGACTTTGTTGAGCTTCTGATAGTCCATACACACTCTCCACCTGGTCACCGTTCTTGTGGGGATCAATTCGTTCTTGTCATTTGTGACCACAGTCATACCCCTTTTCTTTGGGATACATTGCACCGGAGAGGTCCACGAGCTATCGGAAATGGGGTAAATAACCCCGGCATCCAACCATTTTATGATCTCCTTATTCACCACCTCTTGCATTACTTCATTTATTCTTCTTTGATGTCAACGGATGGTTTGGCATCCTCCTCCAAAATAATCTTGTGCATGCAAAAGGCTGGGCTTATACCCCGAATGTCCGCCAATGCCCATCCTATAGCTTTCTTCCTCTTTTGTAGCACCGCCAAAGTAAAGTCTACCTGCACGTTAGTCAAACAAGAGGAAAGAATAACCAGTAAAGTAGAACATGGCCCAAGGAATTCATACCTGAGATGTGGAGGCAATGGATTTAACTCCAAAGTGGGCGGATCCTCGATTGAGGGCTCTGTTGGAAGAGTCTTCCGGTTCTCAAGATCTAAGGATAATTTTCGAGGTTCATAAGTGTACGACCCCATTCCTTGCAAGGTATTTACACATTTCACATAACCTTCCTTCGCATCATCATCATGATTAAGCAATACGGCCTCCAAAGTTTCATCAACATTCATCGTGGCACTAGCATCATCAACAATCATCTCGGTCACTAAGTCCACAAACGAACATACTTCATTGCTATTTGGTTGCCTCATAGATTTGCATACATGGAAAACCACCTTATCATAGCCCACTCGGAAGGTGAGCTCACTAGCTTCCACATCAACAAGAGCGTTCCCCGATTCCCTTGGTTATTATTCCAACCCCTTTGGTTGTTTCCTCCCAAATATCCTTGATTGTTTCCACCCCAATTGCCTTGGTTGCCTTGATTATTCCAATTTCCTTAATTATTGTTATTGTTTCAATTATTTTGATTGTTGTTACCACCACTCCAATTGCCTTGGTAGTTTTGATTGTTCAAATTTTCTTGATTTCTTTGAGATCGCCATTGTTGTTGATTCGGGCCTTGGGAGTTGTTTCTTTTCCCTTGGTAGTTGTTCACATATTGCAATTCTTCCTCTTTCTCATTGTATGATTCGTCTTGGTCAAACCCACTATCATCTTGCACAAATTGTTCCACGCGATTTTGCACTTGTTGATCCTTTTGCCTTCGCTTGTTCACCATCATGTTGACACCTTCCGTTGTATTTACTTGCTTAGGACCTTGAACTTGTTGAAGTTGAGCTTTGGCTATTTGATTCATTATTGTGGTCAACTCGGCAATTGCTTGTCCATGATCATGCAATGTAATGTGTAGGTGAATCACATTTGGATCACCTTGAGGAACATTAGCTCTACTTTGCCATGCTGATGAAGTATCCTCCATTTCATTTAAAATCTCACAAGCTTCGGCATACGGTGTTGTCAGGAAATTCCAACCGGCAAGTTGGTTGACGATGCATTGATTGGTAGAATTGATCCCCCTGTAGAAGGTTTGTTGAATCATAGCCTCAGTCATGTCATTATTTGGGCATTGTTTCACCATAGTACGATACCTCTCCCAAATCTCGTGCAAAGGCTCATTGGGTTCTTGCTTGAATACTAGAATCTCATCTCGAAGAGTAGCCATATGTCCGGGAGAAAAGAACCTAGCAATGAATTTTTTCGCCAGTTCATCCCATGTATGGATAGAATGGTTTGGCAATCTTTCTAACCAATCCAAGGCTTTCCCCTGTAAAGAGAAGGGAAATAGCCACAACCTTAGAGCATCCTCGGAGATGTTGGTCTGTTTACTCCCCCATCAAGTATTCACAAACCCTTTCAAGTGTTTGCATGCATTTTGACTCGTAGCCCCGGTGAAGAATCCATGTTGCTCTAGCAATGTGAGCATAACATTGGTGATTTAGAAGTTGCCCACCCTAATAGAGGACGGGACTATACCACTTGTGTATCCTTCGTTTGGAAATACCCGGTGTGGAGCCGCTCTTGGTGGAGGTGGGGTAGGGACGGGAATAATGTCATGAGGCGGTCAGCCTCACCTATTTGCTTGAGGTTCAAGAGGAACCTCATCACCTTGGCCATCATCCACTTACTCCCCCAGAGGCAAGTTTCCGAGAGGATCATTGTTGAGAGCCATTTTTGTACCTACAACCGATTCACAAAAAAGTTATTAACTCCGAAGGAAAAGAAGACAAGTCACACATAAAACCAAATATATAGCTAAATCCATTTTTAGCTCCCAGACAACGACGCCAAAAATTGGTGTTGCCCAAATTCACACCATTGATTGAGATTGTGAGGCGGTCCATGCAATTATAATTACCCAACTTTGAGTCGGGATCGATTCCTCAGAGATCTTATATTGGATTAGGTATATAATTAGACTAGGTGTATGACGTGTCTAAAATGCATTTCCACATACTTGGTTGTTGCTTTCTACTAATAAAATTTATGCTATTGTTTGTAAATGTAAAGCTATAGAACGGTATTTTTAGTGTTGTTGTTTTTCAAGTTTATAAAAGATCTAGGGGTGTGACTTCCACCTAGGTGGTTATCTAACGGGTTGTAGGCTTTAGGGCATGTTTCATTGATCGGGGTGTAATATAGCAATTAACACGTGATTACCCACCTGATACCTCTCAGTGGTTAGAGTGGTTTTGCCCAATTTGGCTTTCTCAAGTCCAAATGGGTAATTCAATAAACTGTTGATATATGCTGGAGTCGGGTCTTACTATCTCTAGATTCAACCCTTTAATTGGGACTATCAATTTCTTGATTTCACCCCAATTTCTTGTTAACCAAGGTTTCCTATACTTAGTCTCTCTTTCTCAAGTAGAGATAAAGTCAATTAGGCATGAATCAATGTTTGCAACCATTAATTCCTAAATTCAAGCAAGAAGTAGGCTAAATATCATACACCCAACCTTAAACAAGCCCTAAATCAAATACACATTAGGTACCCACTCTAGGTTGGGTCACAACCCTAGCTAGACATTTATCTACTCATAGGCAAAAATGAAGAAACTAAGAAAGAAAATAAGATTAAACTCATAATAGATGATAAAGGGATGCAAATCCAATGTTAAAATGAAAAACTTATACAAAGTTTCCCAAAACAGTAAAGGAAAAACGGCTATCTACTTTATGGAGTTCAAGCTTAATCTAAACTTGGCAAAAAGAACTATTTATACACAGCATATATTATCCGACAAAATTGTCCCTGCGGAGGTTCCGCGGCCGCACAATTCTATGTATGGTCTGTACTTTGAAGTTGTGCTTCAAAGGATGGACTTATGTGGCCGCACAATTCTGGGTTGCAGCCGCACGTCTTCAGATTCTGCGGACCGCACATTTGTGAGTGCGGCCGCACTCTTGAATTTGAGCTTGACATGAGGGACTTCTATGGACCGCAAATTTCTGAGTGCAGCCGCACTCTTGAATTCTGCGGCCGCACAATAATAGTGCGGTTCGCACTTCTTCATGGACTCAGAACTCCATCTCTCTACACCTCATCTTCTGCGGCTGCACAATAATTATGCGGTCCGCACTTTGAAAAGGAATTCTGTCAGAGGTCCTTCATAGTCTGCGGCCGTACTCAATATTGTGCGGTCCGCACTTTGGTCTTTTTTCTTGGTTTTAGTCCTTGTCCAAAAATATTCCTTCTTGAGTTGAATTTCATCGTTTTGGCTCTTTTTCCAATGCTCCTGCAAGTAAGCACATTTTATCAGTTTTCGGAAATACCTTTAAGTATTTTTGAGCTAAAACTAAAGTAAAAGAGTACAAATAAGTAGTCAGAATCCCTACTTATCAAGCAGCAAGAGCAGGACGACGAGTTGCAGCAAATCCATAAGAAGAAGAAGTAAGGGCATAAAGTGGTCCAGAACTATTGCACCGAAGGAGAGGCCTCTGCGTCTTGAGTTCCTTAATGGAAAAACCAAAAGGAGCAAATTCTATAGAATAATTATTATCCGAAATAAATTTACGAATGCTTAGTAAATTGGTGGAAAGATGAGGAACAACTAAAATATATCTAAGAGTAAAAAAAGAATCAAAAGTAGAGAAAATACTATGTCCAGTGTAGGAAATAGGGAGTTGAGTTCCATTGCCCATAACTACACGATCTGATCCATTGTATGGAGTAATAGAGGATAAATTGGATGCATTTGGAGTCATGCGAGAAGATGCTCCACTGTCCACAAACCAAGAGGCATCACCAGGTAAAGAAAATGAGTAGTTAAAACTAATATCTGACACAAAGGCCTTAGAATTTAGAGTAGGACAGTCACGAGCAGTGTGGTGTGGCTGATAGCAAAGTTGGCAGTAAAGCGTCACATTATTAGGTTGAGATGGATTGAAAGCAGCAGTGTAAGAAATTGGAGGAGGACCTAAGATGGAAGAAAGACGGGGACGCGGAGTGAACTGTTGAGGTCCAACATTAAAAGATTTGGTATTCCCTTGAGTATAGCGACCTCGGCCACGTCCACCATTAGAATGAAGCCCACCATTGTTATGACTACCACGTCAACAACCATAAGAGGGAGATGATTACTGCTTGGACATAAAAGCAGTGGTGGAATTATCTGACGTAGAATTAGAGAGACTATTTGATTGGGCTTCATGAAGGAAAAGTAGGGAGCGTGCTTCAACAAAGGTAGGAAGAGGAACATAAATAGAGATAAAGGTTCTCATAGACATATATTCTGGAGTTAATCCAGAAAGTATTTGCAGAACAAGATCAGATTCAGAATTGGATTACCTATGGACGTCAACGCATCTGCAATGGATTTCAGACGATGGACATATTCATTAATTGAAAGGTCACCTTTCTTAAGGTTGTAAAACTGGACTTTGAGTTGAAGTGTTAGAGAACTAACTTGATCGTGGAATAATCGCTCGATTTGAAGCCACGCGTCTCTAGAAATGAGAGAATGATTTGGCTTGATAATAGCTTGAAGAATCTCTTGGGAAACTGTTGCTTGATTCCATGAAAGAACTATGGAGTCAAATTGAATCCATTGTTGAAAGGAAGGGTTCTGGATAGAGTTACCATCATCATGAAGAATAGTAGACTCAGGGCAGGGAAAACTTCCATCAATAAAGCCATAAACACCATGACCTTTGAAGACGGGTAAGAAAACCTCTCTCCATAACATATAGTTTGTATAGTCAAGAACTATAGGGACAAGATTTTTAATGTTTGAGACGGAAATAGCTGAGGGAGACGATGGAATAATGAAGGAAGCATTAGTAATTGAGACCGGGGAAGGAAGAGCTGATTCAGTAGAGGTGTTGGAAGCCATGAGTCAACAAAGGAGAGAAAACCTAGACTTCTGATAGCATGAAACAAGTAATATTTTGTTGATGAATATTGTTACAGATACAATAAGCTTTATAGTTACATGCTGATCTAGAAGATAAACATTATCTCTAAGTACAATAATAATTTAAAATTTAAAATTTACATTACATATTTATTGTTGGGATAAAAGATTGGTGAATGGAAAATTGAGAGAAGAAAGTGGAGGAAAAGTGAGCTCCCTTTTACTTTGAAAAGAGTAAAGTGCCCCTCATTAGTGATGGAAAGAAAAGTGAATGTGTTTATATTGAGAAAACACTTCTCTTGGTGTTAAATGGATTAGAAAGAAAGTAAGCCTCGCGCCGTCGTCGTCGCTCGCTCGGCTTCGGCTTCGGCTTCGGTCAAAGATTGATTGATTAATCTTTTTGGATAAATTTTTTTTCGATTATTTAATTAATTAATTTAATTAATTAACAAAAATTCAACCCAAAATAACCCAGGATCATCAATCTGACCTGGTCCGGTTTGTTTTCTTTTCCGAATTATTTTAAATCTATTTTTCCATGATATTTCAAACAACTTGTTCCAACAGCCATGGCTATAAAACAGATTGTTCAAACAACTATTTTTGAAAGGTTGGAAACCGTTTTAGAAACAGTGCGAGAAAGTCTATAAATATGCTTTGAATCCAAGAATATTTCCTTACGAAATTCTCTGCTCTTCTTCTTCTTCTTCTGCACAAAATCTTCAGTGTGTTTTACATCCTTCGAGTGGTTTTCTGTTTCATCGATATTTTTGGTACCAACACTCCGGTGAGTTAAATCGTTCTATCCTGGGAGGATAATATTCCAGCACCTCGGGTACTTGAGAGAAATAATTTCTTTAAGGACACACTATGCATTCAGTGGGTTCAATTTATTCTGAAATTATTTCGACATTCTGTTGTTGCTAACTTTCTGTTTCTGTTTTTCCTGTTTTAGAAAGTTTACTATTTCATTATTTACAGTAATACATATTGACAAACATTTATCAATTTAATTTTTCTTTATTCTCGATTTTTTTTTTCTGTTAGTAATTAAAAGTAGGGGTGGGCGTAAAATCCGAAAAACTGAATTTCGAACCGGACCGAATTAATTCGGTATTTCGATTATAATTTTTTCGGTATTTCGGTATAATTTGGTATTAAAGTTTTGGTATTTCATTATAACGGTACGGTTCTCGGTATTAAAATCTTGAAAGTTTGGTATACCGAAATATCGAATTTTTAAATATTTTTACGTTCTTCCTACATTGCCCAGCCCAACCCAAAATTTTAATGTTGTATCTCTACTCTCTAGCCCAATAAGACTAGGCCCAACTTCCTTACCCTCTTTCTCTAGTTTCACTATAGGAATTAGTAATTAGAAACAGATTGGCTGTGAGAGAGAGGTGAGAACTGAGAAACCTAATTAGATTTAAGAAACAGTTCGACTGCGATCTGGCCGTCTGGGAGTGCGATAGAGACAGCGTCATGGCGACTTCACGACCTCGGCGCCGACAACTCTCAAGTGTGATTGCTGGTTTCCTCATTTTTTAACTTCATTCTTCAATCTTCAATTCTTCAACAGGTTCATAACTTTTCATTTTTCAATCTTCAGTTTTTTATAATAATTTATGGTAGATTAATTAGTAGTTCTTGGAATAAGAAAAACTCTTTGTGGATCTAAGTTTTTCTTTTTCACATTGTTTGTTGATCTACTTGGTCACTGCAAAATTTTAGAGCTAAGTTGTGTATTTTTCCGACTCAAATTGTATGAATAGGTTGATTACATGAGCTTCATCCCTTCCTCTTCTCGCATATTTTGATAGTTAGGAATTTTATCCCTTTCTCGATGTATGCATTCCAGTGCCATAATGAGAAATATTTTGCATATTCGAACTTCATATACTCATGACCACTAGTTATCTCTATATGTGGATATATGTATAGGTTGATTAAGGAAATTTGATCACGATGTTCTGCCACTTATTTTTTTTAATGGCTAATCTTTTCATAAACAAGTTCTGGAATAAGTGGTTGGATCTCTTAAATAGTTTAGCCCTTCTCTCTTTTGTGTGATTATATATATGTGTGCACTTTTATGTAAAGTTCCTCGTAGAAATTTAAGGAGTATTTCATTCATCTACTACTTATTATTGATTCCAAGAGTATCATTAACTCAGTAATTAGAGTGTGAATTAAAGAGAGAAATTGATCTTATAAGAGAAATATATATATATATATAATGAGAAAGTGTTCAATTCTATGAGCAAGTTCTTAATTTGTTAGCATTAGTCTCAATTTGTGTTTATATTTGTTTTAATTTTGTATAGATGGTAGATGAAAGTAGAGTAAGTGATGCCGGTTCAACTGAAAGCATTTAAACAAAGATTCAAAATTTTGCAAGCCTGTCAGATGTATTGGAGTTGCTAAGTTTGTCGCCAACTTTGTTGTGCCTGAAACACATCTATTGCAGCATGGTGTTGTCTTCAACGGAGGCTTAAAGTTCGGCATACAATACTGTGTTCAAAGATCAGCCTTATTTTGATTGTTTTAGTTTCAATCTCGTAAGACCAATTTGTTTGATGTTCCAAACAACTAAAGTTATATATTACTGCCTGCTTTTTCCTTTGGATTCAATTCTCATGTTGTTTATCTAATGGTTCTCATTCTGTATTTCTGTTTGCCGCCGAATGGCAGATTGTTAGGCATGGCAGATTATTAAACTGAAACCGTACCAAACCAAAATAAGAAATACCAAAATACTTTGGTACAGTATTTGGTACAGACAATTGATAAATCGAATACCGAAATACCGAACCGAAATATCGAATGCCCATCCCTAATTAAAAGTGTTTTTTGTCTAAACGAGACCTTTCATTGTATAATAGGTCATTATAGAACACACTTTGAATTTCAAACAGTATAAAGAGTAGAAATCGCAAATATGTACTATTGCGAAACACAGAGGGTAAAGAGAAAAGAAAAGAGAGTACTCCTCATCAGGCCAACTTGTACACTTCCACTCCCAATTAATTCTATCAAATTGTGACAAACCATCAGCTATTTAGTTCAAGTGACTGTAACATTACATTTGGTTCCAAGACTGAAATATCATTCTCAAAGAAGAATTTTCTTTTAGTCTTTTTAATGTGATTGAACAAAGTTATCCGAGAGAGAGGTGGACGTACATGGTAAGAAAAGGGGTCACCATCACCTACAAATTTCGATACAAACTCTCTCTATATATATATACTTGCAAGTATTTTTAAGAAATAATTAATATTGACAGAGGTCCCGTACAAATCTTTATGAGCATAAACTTATATTGACCGTCCAATCTTGCATCTGCTTCTAATCCGAGAGTAGCACGAAATTAATGAGGATTGAGTACATCAACAAGTCCAGAAAGAAATTGGCTAATTTCTATGAATATGGCAATAAGAAAACAAGATGGACCATAGAGTATATTCTCATTTCTTCTTTTGGAGGGACCTATACATATAATTTGAAGACAACCTCGAATATATATAGTGAAAATTGCAGTTGAATCAGATTCTTGTTTATATGAACTCCAGCTCTTTCTCTTTATCTGTTGCTTATACATATCTCCGATTGGAGAATCTTCATGTCGAAAATGATACATCAATCATAAATCTATCTTCGTCTTCTTTTAGCCTTTTCTAGCCCTGATTTTGTCACTTCTCACAATTTGATCAAATTATCCTTTTTTGGAATAAAAGTGAGCTCTTTAATTTTTGACAGGTGGGCATCGTATATGGATAAGTGTGACATTGATCTAAAGAAATTCAAGGATAAGAATAAAATAAGAAATTGAAATATATATAAATAACTTATATAGTGGATTCTAAACTAGTTTAGAATTAGAAAACAAAGTTAGCCAATTGAAGAAGGTTAGCTGTTCTACCTATAACTTTGCGCTGCAACTATGTTAGTGCTATTACTCCAATATAAATATTTTCGTGTCCTGAAAAACGAAAATAAAGAAAAAGAATAGGCTAATAGATAGTCATACTGTATAAGTGTGTGTGAAGTTGGCAGGGACCATTTCATGTTGAGTGGCGTATCTCTTTCTTTTGTTTGGTTGTGAATTGTGATGCCACGTGTCCCTTATCTGTTTCAAGAAATTGCATTTTCCACTAAATTCTCGATTTAGCTTATACAGTAAGCAATTACATCAGCTTGCTTTAGCTCTGCTGATCTCATCATCCCTTCAAAAAACTATCATTAAGTGGGCGTTTGGACATAAGAATTGTAAAATTCCATAATGGGGGAAATATTTTTACGTGAAAATGGTATTTGAAATTTAGAGTTCTGTTTAGACATGAATATAATTTTGGGTTGTTTTTGAAATTTTGTGAGTGATTTGAGTAAAAGTTTGAAAAATAATTTTTTGGAGTTTTTCAAATTTTCGAAAATTTCCAAAATGCATGTTAAAGTGAAAATTGGAAATGTTTATGAACAAAAGTTGATTTCGAAAAAAAATAAATTTTTTTGAAAAAAAGAAAAAAAAATTCTTATGTCCAAATGGGTTCTAAATTAGAACGATACAAAAAAAGTTCATTATTCACCGTATATTTCACGCTTATTTTTAGTAACTTAAGTTGATTAATGAAGGGGTTACTAAATGTTATCCCCCCCCCCCCCCCCCCCCCAAGTTTATGATTCAGTAATTTTGTGAATAACCAAAAGAAAGAGTTTCACATTAAAAAGAAGAAATTCTACACCTACAAATTTTGGATTAACGATTAAGTACAGTAGTCAGCTACTTAGCTGTTTTCAAGGAACTTCCATCGCTTCTTAATTGAGTTAATAGAATTTTATTCTAAAAAGAAATTTATTCTGCCCCCTTTTCTTTATTTTGATCCTTATATTTCTACACCTTTTTTATTACTTCATTTTATTTTTTTCCTGCAGGTAATTCGAATCTTACCGACAACCTCTCCTCCTCAGCTTTTGTATTAGCAGCAAAATCAATAGTTGGTAATATATTTCTCGAAACACTAATACATTGAAAGCGTCTACAATATTTTGACTTTTAGTAATATTTTTCATAATTTTATCTATCACCCAATTACTGAAGGCAGTAATATGTGTGTGTGTATATATATCATTAAATTTGAAATTGTTGTTATCGGATTTCAATAATTACCGTCACTCACATCAACCCTAGATTGATTCTTTATCTAATTATATTTCTAATTTTTAATGCTTTTATTTAACTTTTCTTAGTATCATAAAATCTTTAACTTCCCCTTATCTTTTTAACCTAGTATGGAAATTAGGAAGTACAGATACATAAGGCAAAAACATCATAGCATTATCTAAACGTTGAATGTTATTTCTTTATTTAGTGGCATGCGCGGGAGCTATCTCCATTAATTCATGAGTGCATTGAGTGGGTGCTTCTCATGCTTAGTTAGAATGTCACAATGCTAATAATACGTTATTGATATAGATGGACTGGATAAGGTGAAGCAGACTTCACACCGGATATGATTGCTTTTATTATTTTCAACTCGAATCATATATTAATTTTCCTATGTTCATGCATATGTATCGGCAGAGGCGGATGCAGGATTTCAAGAGCATGAGTGAACTATTATGAAGAGGTGATCCAGAATTTATATTTGACTGGTTTAACTTTAGTCTCTTACCATGACCCACTACACTTTTAAAATTATAGTTTAAAATTATAATCTTTTTTGAAATTTTAGTAATTTTCATACGCGCGCACACACACACACACATATATATACACACACTCCGTGTTGAAAACAAGACTGTTTAGAATGAGATGTGAACCGGCAATTTAACTTGTAGAGGTGCACCCAATAATAATTGAACTATAATAGTCTTTGAGTATGGGTTCACGCACATATATTTAAATAATTTTGAAGAAATATAACATTATTATACATAATTTAGGGAGAGAAGTATGGGTTCACATGAACTCATACCGCTAAACTTGGATACGCCTAATGTATGTGTTAAAAATGAGAGAAAAACAAAATGTCTGTATAGGTTATTATGACTGATTTTAACTTTTTGATATTAAGGTACATTCAATTAATTGATATATATATATAGAGAGAGTCATTTTCCCAAATTATTTGGGTTGGTGCAAGAAATAAAATTCAGACAGAGCTATTTTTATGTTTCAGAAAGTGTGTTAATCCAAACAGGCCTAATTCGAAGTACAGTGCTTGAAAGACAACGACAAGTTAATGGTGGAGAATGAATTAAATTGAAAAGTCAAAAGCTTAAGCTTAATTAGGATAAAGACATAATGAGTAGAAATAATCATATAGGTAATAATTGTTTCTAAGGGTGTGTTTGGTACGAAGGAAAACGATTGCTTTATTTTTAGCTTTTTCTTGGGGCATAGAAGGAGTTGATCCTGGTCGTGCTTCGCTGTAGCCAAACTTACTGCTAGCCTATTGGCTAGAGCCATGCTTCCACCGCGACTGAGATCGAATTACTCCCAGGAACACACGAAACAAAGATATGAATTGGGTAAATAGAAATGGAAAAGAGATGGTTGCATAATGGAAAAAGAGACATTTATTGGAAGTTATTAGGGCACCTATAACCTAGGAACTTACAAAATACCGAACTTGGATAATCGGTAGTCTAAGTACGTGCACTCCGACCTATGGCTTTTCAATGATTTCGATCAGACAGAAGCTGAGAGTGGTGCTCTAGCTCCCACAATGTTTTCCAATTTTTCTATTGTCACGACCCAAAATTCAACTAGTCCCATTTAGAATTTACAAGCTGGTATGAAATAAAATACATCATCTGTTTGAAATGTAAATGAACAGAACTCGAATCTAATGCTACCAAGGACTAGTGATAGCCATACAGGAGCGCAGGTACATCTTCCGATCCAGCTCCCTCCGTACGCAACAACATCAGCATCCAACATCTGCACACAAGATGCAGAAGTGTAGTATGAGTACAACCGACTCCATCTACTCAATAAGTAACAAACCAAACCTTAGGTTCAAAGTAGTGACGAGTTAGGACAAGGGTCAGGGTCAGGGTCCAACTCCAATAACCAGCCGCAACTCATAATAATATAATAAAAGTGATACAAGAAAATAACTCGGAGATAAGATGCTCAACTCGTTCACAGTTACGAAAAATAGGCATGATTTTCAAGTATAACAGTAAATCCCAAATCTTTCACCGAAACAACAAAAACATATGAGTAAGTTTGAAAACTGTGATCTTTCCCAAAAATCTTTCAACAATAAATAAGATGTTTCATTTTCAGATAGAATGAGAAAAATACATCTCTATGCTTAAATGTCAATATACAGGTGAAATCATGAATGTCACCAAAACTGGGTAGCAGAAGAAAATGCATCTCTATGCATGTATCTCAAGTACGCATGTCAAATGCAATGCATCATAGTGATGAACTCATATACTCACACTCTCATAATAGTCAATCTCATTGTCTCACAGTTTCCACTCATCACGCTCAATCACTCGACACACTCAGTCACTCAGTACTATACAGGACAGATCCAGCCCAAACATAATAACTACTAGCAATTGCGTCCACTATGGATGTGCAGACTCCGGAGGGGCTGATCCAGTCCAAGCGCTATAATAAGCCAAATCATGGCATGAATCAATAAATCCTGATCAGTACGGACAACTCACGTGCTATAATATCAATATATATATATCTGCACGGATAACTCACGTGCTGCACGGATAACTCAAGTGCTATAGTACCAATATCTGGATCCGCACGAACAACTCACGTGCTATAGTATCAATATCTGGATTAGCACAGACAACTCACGTGTTGCACAGACAACTCGCGTGCTATAGTATCAATATCCTTACAATCAGGCCCTAGGTCTCACTCAGTCACCAATCTCCCTAGTCTCTCGGGCTCACAATGTCATAAAAAATCAGACTAAAATGATAATGTGATATGTGGTGTATCAATAAATGGTATCAGAGACTGAGATATGATATGCAATGGAATGCGTATGACTGAGTACGTAATTGCAATGTAAGCAAATAACTTTACAACAGAAATAACCTCAGTGGGACCAACAGGATAAGCACATAGCCTAGACATGATTTCTAGCATAAATTACAGCTCGAGTGCTCTAACACATAGAGTTCAGTAAAAATGTTCAAATAAGATAGCTACATAGTTCCATGGAATCGACTAAATCACAATTTACATAGTGCACGCCCGTCACCTAGCATGCGCGTCACCTCGACACCAATCACATAACACATAATTCGGGGTTTCATACCCTCTACACCAAGTTTAGAAGTGTTACTTACCTCGAACAAGCCAAATCCAATACCGAACAAGCCAAACGATGACCAAAAATGCCATCTCGCGCGTATCGACCTCCGAACGGCTCGAAACTAGCCAAAAGCAACTTAAATACATCACATAATGTCTAAGGAAACAATTCCAAATGATAAAGGTCGAATCTGTAATCAAAAGTCCAAAGTCAACACTTACAAAATTCGACGAAACTTACAAAATCCAACAACCCATTCGATTACAAGTCCAACCATACTACTTTCACTCAAATCCGACTCTAAATCGATGTTCAAAACTCAAAAATTCACTCTTTGAAACTTTAGACAAAATCTCCCAATTTCTCTCTTGAAATCCTCAATTTAAACGATGATAGATTCATGAAATAAAATCGAAACCGAGTAGAGAACACTTACCCCAATCCATGTGATGAAAATCGCCTAAAAATCGCTAAATCCAGAGGTCCCCAACTCAAAATATGAATAAACGGCTCCAAGGTTCGAAATTGGACATTAAATCCACTGCTCAGGCTTCCTTCATCGCGATCGCCAACATCTCTTCGCGATCGCGATGAACAAATTCTTCAACAGCGATTTCCAAACTCTTCCCGTATAGTCTATAATATAATGGTCATAACGTTTTGTATAAATCTCCAAATGACAAATAGTTTAACTTTCTGACTACTAGATATCAGGGCCTACAACTTTCATTTTTGGATAATCTCCAAATCCCTTATAGATTTCAAGATATAAGCTTCCAAAATTAACCATGTGCAACAGAAATTTCTCTGATGCGATATAGAAAAGGCTTAAGCGATCGCGAATCACAAGGCACCAAACAGCAATTTGCTCTTCGCTAACACGACCAAATATTTGCAGTGCACCCCTGTAGCTAAAAATCAGCAACTAAAAATGGCCTAAAAATGATCTGAAACCACCCCGAAACTCACTTGAGCCCTCGGGGCTCCACTCCAAACATCCACACAAGTCTTGAAGCATTATGCGAACTTTTTCACGCGATCCAATCACCAAAATAACACCCGAAACCATGAATTGGATATCAACACGCATGAAATTTGAAGGGAGAACTCAAGAACTTCTAGAATTACAATAACAATTTCCTTTGAAGTTTTTTATTCTTTGGACTAACCCATTTAGGTATTCGGTCGAGGTTAAATTTGATAATTAGGTCTAAAAGCACGTGTTGTACTCTTTTTTCCTTGGGCCAGTGTTTTCCAAAGTGGGTTTTACTGCAAGAATTTTAACGAGGCAACAGTAAAACATGCTACCCTAGTTTTGAAGATGGGCTTGAGGCCAGGAATGTTGATCACCCGTACTGGATTGATAGTATTCGAGCCCTCACGAGCTTAATCTCGAATACTGGGGGAGCCATTACGCCCTAAGTCAGGATTCTTAGAAGGCATTTTTTATTTGGTGATAAAAGCTAAGGCTTGAATATTAGAATTAATTATAAGGGTCAAACGATCAAACAAATCGTGCCTATGTAGCTCATTCTTGCCATGAAAGAAAGCCTTTGTGCCTTCGATCATGTACTCTACATGCAAATTAATAAAAACAAATTGCCCTATATATTTCATGACTTAACATTTGCACCAACGTTATTATTGTTAAGTTGCTTAGAATAAATAATGGTTTCAAAACCCTAGATCCCAAGGGCCCCCCGGAGTCGGGGACTGCTGTCCGATAATAAAATCGAAAAACTCGGACTATCGAATCCCGAAGGCACCAAGATTATTAGGCAGGGCCCGAACATTAAAGGCTACAACCAACTTAAAACGTCTCGGAGACGTCCAAGTCCGTACGTAGAAAGTAAGATTTTTTGCACATGGTTAAAACCTATTGAAAAATACTACTTGGCTATTAAAACAAAAAGACCACCTTCGGCAAAACATCATCATGTCCGATTGAAACATTCAAGTATTTTAAAGACTTTATTTTTATCAGTTCGAAGCCAAAGCAACTCAGAGTTATTATTTAAACCTGGCCTCATTCAGGCTCTAGGGGGAATGAACACCCTAAATTATGTAAAATTCTATGCTAAGGCATTAATGATATTTTTCAAACAAAGAGTTATAGGCGGATGCTGAAAAGTAAAAGACATAGTATAGCCAAAAAGTATTTACAGGGGCACTGTAAAACGACCCCAAAATAAACAACAAAACGAATAAAAGAAAACAAAAAATAAACTAAGGCATCTCTGCCTAGTCTTCACCAGAGCCCAATTCATTTCCTCAACCCTCGGGCTCGTATATCTCTTAGGCTCGAGCCTCTTAGCCTATTCGATCTTGGCCGATAGATCGAACCACCGAGCGTGAATTTCCTCGAGGGTCTTCCTCCGGGATAGCCGCTTTACATACTCGACCTTTGTTATTAAACGGGCCTCGAACACCTCCACGTTGTTCTTGTATTGGGCCACCATATGCTGGACCTTGGAGTACTTGTTCGAAGCTACCTCCAACTTGGAGGTCAACACGGTATACTCCCGACCAAGGGCATCCCGTTCCGAGATGGCCGAGTCCAGTTATGCTTGGAGCTCATCATTCAGCCGAGACTACTTGTCAGATTTATCCATCATCACCCTGAGCTTATCATTGGCCGATGACAACTACTCTTTAGTAGCCTCATTTCGAGGCCAAAAGATCCATCTTGTCATTCATCTCGGCCTGAAGCTGGTTGATTAGGTCTATCTTCTCTTGGAACTGTAAGGTTGCGGCGTTAGCAGTTCCTCTTAGCCTCTCATTATTAATCTCAAATACCCTTATCTTTTCGGCCAGAATGGCATGCTCCCGTTCACCGATAAGGCCTTCTTTTGAGCTTTTTCCAGCTTGGCTTGGAGGATGGGGAGGTTCTTTAGGGCCTCGTCTTTTTGCTCGTTAAGAGCTTTGTACATATCCTTCTGTCGGACCTATTCCTTGAGCTGGCTCACATCTATTTGAGACCGATGAATGCTCTCGTGATGAAGCACCGAGGACTGAGAAACAAAAATGATGAGATCATAAGAATATACTAAGGTTAAATGAACCCTTCAAGGGATATAAAGAAACAAAAACATACCTTGTTCAGCGTTTGTTGTGCCTCTTTGAAAAGGCTGGGTGCATCCACCTTGTTCATCTTTACTTGATCCTCTCTAGTCACCAAACAACGAAGGTAGCTGGCAAAGCCAACCGGCCCGAACAACACTCAGGATCCATTGGGATCGTAAACATGGACATTCTTTTACGGTCGGGATCAAAGATCGGGGCAGAGAACTGCTTCACCAGCTTTGGGATCGAGCTCGGCCTGCCTGACTCTGGCACCACATCCTTTTTTGGGATCTCCAGGTTAGCGAACCCGGAATAGTCCTCCAATACATCTATATCTATTCCTTCAAAGAATAGGTTGAGGGCCTCATCTGTGGCCTGTGATATCTCGGTTGGTTTCTCTTTGATCACCTGAGCCTCGTCAAATAGAGACTCCGTATGAGACGACGACTCGAGGATGTCAATGACACCAACAGCTTCTCTCGGAGCGGAAGTATCTTCTCGAGAGGCCGCAGCCACTGGCTTTCCTTCAGGCTCCCGAGTCGAAGAGGGTTCGGCCTCCCGGTCACTTCCCCCCGATGTTGCCCGTTGTGAGCACCTAATTTTTGACTATATTTGAATTTGTATCACCTTCTACTATGTAAATATTTTTAAACAATTAGTATATATATATTTTTAGCTTTCTTACATTTTTTTTATATAGGGTAAGAATTAAAAATAATTTAAAAGGTCAAATTATTACTATTAGTATTATTTTTATTTTTTATCTTTATTTTAAAAAATAATAAATTTTAAAAAAAACGAAAAAATTAAATATGTGTTTTTATTTTCGGATGTGAATAAAATAATACAAAAATTAAAAGTATGGAATAAAAAATTAAAATTAAAAGTAGGTGGAAATTATTTTTTTAAAAAAGCAAAAGAAAGTGGAAAATTAAAAAAATAAAAGTAAAAAGAATGTGGAAATTTTAAAAAAAAATGAAAATTAAAGGAAAGTTGGAATTAACAAATAAAAGTAAAGGTAGCTAAAAAAGTTTTTTAAAAAAAGTAAGTGGAAATTATAAAAAAAAAAGTAAAATAAGTGGGAAATTAAAAAAAGAAAAGTAAAATAAGTGGGAAATAAAAAAAAGAAAACTAAAAAAGTGGGAATTTAAATATAATAAAAGTAAACAAATGGAAAATTAAAAAATAAAAGTAAAGGAAAGTGGGGAATTATTTTTTTTTTTTAAAAGAAAAATGGGAAATGGAAATTCGTTTTAATTAAAAAATAATAAAAAAATTAAAAAATTAAAACAAAAATCTGAAAAATTCTGAATTTCTTTCTATAAATAGAAGAGAAATGTGAGGAGAAAAAAGAGAGGGAAGGAGAAAAAACGAAGGGAGGAGGAAATTGAGAGAAATTATTTTTTCTTCTTCTACGCTAAGGGAATTTCTACTCGTATTATTCTTTCTTTATCTTTCTTTCAAACAATCCAGCAAGTCATCACCCAAAACCCAACAAAAATACTTCATAACTTCCTTTTTTACACTCCAAAAATTGGAGTCAATAGTCGAGGATTCCGTTGGAGCTCCGTTCACTATGTTTGATGTTATTCGTCGCTAATGCTTGTTCGACGTTCGTCTGAGTTATTGTACCTGTTCTTGGAGACTCATTTAATTGGAAATTTTGCATTAAAGATTTATACTTTCTTCTGTTCTTTTTATCTTATTTCATATGATTTTATTTATTTGCCTTTAAACTTTATAAATAATAATGTAAGTTAGTCCTTAAATGCTATATGCTTAATCATGTTTTTAGAAATATAGTATTCAAACTTGCTTTAAAGTTGGGAAGATTTGGACCCTAATGAGTTTGGGCTTCAATTGTTGGGTTGTAGGGTATAGGTATATGATGGTTTAAATATCTAAAATCATACACTTATTCCACAAGTAATTCCATAATTCATGACCTTCACAATAATCTCAAACTTAGGAAAGAAACAAATCATGAATGCGCTAGAATGCTTTAGGCGTACTCATAATTAATTGAATCATCGTGATTATGCATACATTCGCGTGACATCATTACGATTTCCAAAACTAAAATTAAGGTATACGTTCGCGCAACTTTGGGGGAAACAACCTTAAATATAATAAAAATGTTATTAATTGCGTGTACGTACACGTGACATGATTTTGTCACAATAAACAAAACGGATTCACACACGTGATTCGTTTCAAAGATAATTCCATATTTTAATATAAAAGCGGACAAATAAAGCATGGAAACCAATAAATCACAGTATGCACTCAGTTGTTATCTGTTGTTGTTGTGAAATTTCTGGAAGATTTATATCTGTTTTACACGAGCGCGAACTGATTTGACTTATACCACAGGATTTGAAAGCATGTTCACTCTTTACTGAAAACGTTTAAAATGAATTGTACTGTATAGCTCGTCACTGCATCCCAGTTCCTTATTTATTTCTGTTACTTGCTGAGTTAGTTGTACTCATGCTACTCCCTGCAATTCATGTGTAGATCCATGTGTGTCTGAGCACGGAGATTATTGAGTCCAGGCCTGTTTGAGTTTCGGAGACTGCAAGGTAGCTACCAGCGTCCGCGGGACCTTGTTACTCCTTCTATATTTCTTTCTGTCTTGTATTGATTCTTAGAAACTGGTTGTATTAGTTTGGTTATCTAGATGCTCATGACTTAGTGACATCCCGATGTCGGGCTATTTGTCCGCACTTATGTTTTATTTGGGTTTTACCCCGTATTTATGAGAAACTCCGGTTATTTTAAATGTCTTAATTCACTTCTGTTAAATTTTGTAAGTGTTTTGGAAAGGTCGGCTTGTTTAGTACCTCGATAGGCGTCATCACGACGGGTTAGATTTTGGGTCATGACAAGATTATGGCGCTTGGACTGAAGGAGCCCCTCCGGAGTCTGTACACACCCTAGTGAGCGCATGTACCTATTGAGTGCGAGTGCTGGATGTTGAGTGAATGGAATGACTAAGTTACTGTGATCCTGAGAGGATGCATTTGATTTCATTATTGTTGTACTACAGTCGTTATATATCACTGTTTTTGGAAATTTCTTGGAGATATTATCTCTGTTTCAGTCGAACTTAATATGAAATTACTATTTGAGCCTTAGTTTGTTAATCTTACAAGCATGCCTACTTTCTTATGTTGGAAATTACTGTAATTGGACTTAGCTAGGAAGTTCGTCACTACTTTCAGTTCTTTATTTAGTGTTGTTACTTACTGAGTTGGTTGTACTCATAATACACCTTGTACTTTGTGTGCAGATCCAGGTTTTCTCGGACATAGTGGGTGTTGATTCCTTCGCACAGTTGATTTTCTGGAGATTCTGAGGTAGCTGCCAGTGTTTCGCAGACCTTGTCTCTCCTTCCCTGTCTTTTTATTTACTGTATTTGGTCTCAGACTGTTATAGACCGTATTTTCCAGACTTGTGATGTATAGATGCTCATGTACTTTGTAACACCTCGATAGTTTGAAATTCCGCATTATATTTCGGGTTTTCTATCCCGGTTATGAGAACTTTTACTATTAAAACTGCTTTAAATTTATTCTTGTTTAAAATGTTGGAAATATTTATGAGAAATCTCCTTGCCTAGTACCACGTTAGGGGCCATCATGACAGGTTAGGATTTTGGGTCGTGACAAAAACCTTCTTCAGTAATATTAGTACTGAATTCATGACTTGTAAGGATATGAGAATATTCCAGTCTAATAATTCTCTT
This sequence comes from Nicotiana otophora, assembly GCA_000715115.1. NCBI lineage: Eukaryota > Viridiplantae > Streptophyta > Magnoliopsida > Solanales > Solanaceae > Nicotiana > Nicotiana otophora. The sequence continues at coordinate 46,878 of AWOL01S0018455.1, forward strand.
GTCTAAGAATATATTAGGAGCCTTTAAGCCCGAGATTTCCCCTTTGAGATTATGAATCACATTTTTCAAATCTTGAACATTAGTTGGCCTATCAATGGCTTGGGACTTTTCTCTCAAAATCCTTTTAATATCAGACATTGTATATGGTCCTTTTTTAGACGGAATTTTTTCAATCTCTGGACTTGTAGGAATTTTCTCTTGAATTTTTACCACCTTATCAATTATCACCTTAACTCTGGGTCTTTAATAACCCTGAGAAGTTCTAATAAACTATCATTAGTCAGGACATTAACTTCTAAGTCCTTGAATTGAGAATAAATATTAAAAAAGTCATCATCTGTGTTGTTATTACAACACTGATCTTGATTTTGTTTGCAGGGTCCATATTCATCATCTGAAGGAAGGTATTCTTCCTCCTGTAGAGCCCTTAGATCTTCATCAGTTGATGAATCTTCTCTATTACTATTCTCTGGTGAATTATCCCGAGATGAACTTAACAGAATCTTGTATAAAAAGTCCTTAATATTATTATCTAGGTCAAGGTTCTTAATCTTATCCTTGACTTTGAAATATCTAGCATAATGACCTACTCTACCACATTTGTAACATGCATTAGGCGTATTGGATTTTATAAAATCCTTTCTATGCTTATAAGCCTTTCTTCTATTATCTTTCCGCTCAAATCTCTTATCAGAAGATCCTCTCTTATTATTTTTATACCTATAAGGCTCTTTCTGATCTTTCTTATGTCTATGACACTTTTTATTCTTAGGAATATCTATGGCAAAATTGTTCACATAATTCTCCTAACTGTTATTTTTCTTTAAGACAATGTTTCTTAATTTCGTGGCTTAAATTAATCTCATTACATAGAGCTAAGCCTTCGTGTGTGCATACACTAATAAGGTTTTTATAGGTATAGCTATTATAATCTATACTCATTGTTGTTCCTCGAAGAGTTTTTTTAACTCTTTCAGCAAAGAGTGTTGGGAGTCCATCAATAAATTTGGACTTCCAGTGAGTGCTATTACACTCTGGTAATTCCATTACCTTGGATAAGAAAACATCCTTATACCATCTAAAATTTGTTAGAGTATTACATCTAAGATTTTGGAGCATAGTCTTTAAGGTCTCACTATTGCCTGACCATCTTTCAGAGAAATGTTCTATAATATTAAGAACTAAAGAATAGACAACATTCTGAATATTCTGACCATCTTCTACCTCTATGGCGCACATAATTTCTGCGCATTGTTCATGCCCTAAATAATTATCCTACTAGCCTTTTAATTGGCCAGTAAACCCTGCTACTATCATAGCAACATTGGTTTTTTCAGAATTCTTATTAACCTTGCAGATAGTGTTGTACATCAGCATTCTATGTACTTGGGTATAAATTTGACGGTCAGTAAAACTATCTATATTCCATTCATAGATTTCTGTGCCACTATAGTTCTGGAAATAATGAGTAGCATCAGGCTCCTCTATGAGTACGTCTTGAGGAGTTAGCCTAGGATAATAGAACATCCTTTGGATCGGTTTGCGAGCAAACTTTTTGAGATTTTATTAATCTCATCAGAGAGTTTCACTCTCCTATCTTCATAAGATAAATGCTCTAAATTTAAAGGACTAATTTTGAATCCTTCAAATTTTTTATCTAATAAATTCTCCAAGTCTTCGAGACTTTTTATTTTAAAATCTTTGACCTAAGCATATGGTTGGATACTGGCAGTAGCAATTTTCTCTTTACCTTTTGTAGTATCCTTCCTAGATATTTTCTGGACTTCTGTAATTAACCTATCCAGTCTTTCATTCATGAAAACAATTTGTTCACCCAGAATACTAATATATATATTAGTATAATTATTCTGTATGAGCATAGTATTCAAATTTCTAGTAGTAATTTTTCCAATATCATCATCAAACAATTTTGAAAATGCAGTATAATAAATTACTTTATCATTTTCTCCCATTTGAAAAGATGTTTGTGGGGGAAATACAGATCTTGTAATTTCA